>PVLD010028654.1:0-19127 GCA_004027595.1 Dinomys branickii
TCACCAAAAGACAGGTCTCTTGCCTGAGTTTTTCAAACTTTACCTATTTATTTTTGTGGTGCTGAGGATTGAACTCAAGGCCTTCCCTGTAACCCCTTTTGATTTTTAATGTAATTTAATTGTTTGAGACAGGTCCAGTTGCTAAATTGCCCAGGCTGGTCTCAAACTCACCATCTTACTGTGTCAGCTTCCCAGAGTGCTGAGACCACAGGTGTGCAGCACCATACCCAACCAAAGCTCTGTTTATTGAATGAATAAATGTCAGAGTACCCAGGCCAGCTGTCCCACTGCTTCACTACTTTAGCGGGACTCAGTTTAGAGGCTTATGCTCCTGGGAACTGCACCTCGCTGCCACGCCTTTCTCACTCTGGCAGCTTCTCCCAGATGAGCGCCTGACAGAGAACTGCAATTTCTCCCTTAGCCAAGTGACTTGAGATGAGGACTGAATCTCATTCATCACCTTGATCCCTAGCACTATGCCCAGGCCACACGCTCGACACACGCTTGATGAGTTTATGAAAGGAGCTCATTAGCACAGCTGATGACTTGGTTTTTTTAAAAGAATTTTTGTCTTGTTCATTTTTTAAAAATCAACCTCATATGTAAGTATAATAAAAACAATAAACAGTCACAGATGTCTCTAAAAAATAATAACTCATGGAAATTAGGCATACACACAAAATGTCACCATTAATTTTCTACATTTCCTAACTGCGTATTACTTTACACTGTCACACACTCAGACCTGTAAGTCTTGTGTTGTAGCTACCCTCTGTTATTACTGCCACATTCGCCTTGTTTTTGTTACTTCAGATTGACCCCAAGGCCTTCACACTGGGATATACTGCAGACCTTTCTGATTTTTTATTTTGAGGCAGGGTCTTACTAAATAACTAAATTACCCAGGCTGTGTTCAAACTTTTGATCTTCCTGCCCTGGCCTCCCAGAATATTGGGATTATGGGAGTGTGCCACCGTGCCTGGCTGTTCACCACCATATTCTGAGCATAAGGTTCTCAGGGTAGAATCCTCTACCTAAATAAAAAAAAAAATAATAATTAGGAGGTGCACTTCTTTCATCCAAATTCTGGTTCAGTTACAATCAAATTCGTAACTGGAACAACAAAGAACAGAAAGTTACCTCTCAGTCCACCAATGCTAAGAAATCTTTTCTTCTTTTCAGTACAGTACTGGAGAGTGAGCCCAGGGCTTTTACCCTGAGCTACTTCCCTAGCCTTTTGAAATTTTTTGTTTTGAGACTGGTCTGGCTAAGTCATCAAGCTGTCCAGGACTCCAAATTGCAATTCTCTTGCCTTAGCCCCTGAATCCTCTTCAAAACAATTCCCTCACTTCTGAATGCACTTGTCCCAAGCAGTTCTGGAAGTCTACTTTTATGAGTGTCATTATGAGGTGTGATCAAGAATATAGCCAACACTGCTGCATAGCACCATCCTACGGAAAGGCAGGTTGGTAAAAATGTCACAATGTGTCCTCACCTTAGTCACCAGATCTGGCACCCTGCACCCCCTGGCTCTTCTTCAAAGTTAAAGTACCCATGAAAGGTCAACATTTTGAGTCAATTCAGGACATTGGGGCAGCCAGAACAACACAACTAAAGACACTCATGAAAGAGGACTTTCAGAGCTGCTTCAGAAAGTGGCAAGCATGAGGGGATCAGTGTATTTGATGTGAGGTGGAGTATTTTGAAGGGGACTGTAATAAAATTGTTTAAACATTCACCATATATTTTGACCACACTTGATATTACTTGTCATCTGCCAGAGATAGTAACGCATTTGGACCTTAAAGAGTTTCCCTCATGATTCTTTTCTGCCTTGGTTTCAGTGCTACAAAGCACACATCATATATGTGTATATATATATATATTATATATATATACATATATATATATATTTAAATGACTTAATAGTAAAGAATAAGTTTCAAAGAAGCTAAGCCACATTTGTAGTTCCCATTCAACTGAGCATAATTTGAAAATTTTCTCCCCAAAACACAGAAGCAAGCCTTGTCTATCTAAGCTAGGGCAAGTGATGCTGAGAAGGAGAAGCACAACTTCTGAGTTAATTAAAAAATGACTGCTGGTGTATGGTATCCTCAGATAACAGTCGCTGGTAGCCCAGAGCACTCAAAATTCACTCCTGGTGAAGGAAGGAATCATACCTGATTGGCTGAGTCCTTCGGGCTCCTGGTCTGTCACAAGTCAATTCTGCAGTAATTCATGAAAAGAAAAATGTGCCCCTCAGCTCTGATTTTAAATGCCCCTGGGGAGAAGTACATGTGGAGAATTTACTGGGTAGGAAACCCCATATGTTCTTTGTCCAAGCTACTAAAAAAAAAAAGAAGAAAAAAGACAAAATGGGGGATGGGTGGGGGAGGGATGCTCCTGGTATTTCTCAACCAACATTCCAACTTGAAGACTCCAGCAAGACCAAGGAACAGAAGGTGACAAGTTAAAGCGACCTTTCTCTTACCCCAGAGTTTTGAACCTGTTCATGTTCCCCAGAACTGAGTCTGTAAGTGGACCTTAGCAATGGGATTTCTGGTAACTATGCCCCTGTAGCAAATAAATGGAAAAAGTATTTTTAAAAAGGAGCATCCATTGTACTTGGCAATGTTCATATGTGAAATACTTTTAGCTGGAAGTCATTTGGGCCTACACTGTGGCAACTACTCCTTCTTGATACCATAGACATGCCTGCCTAACGCATCTAATATAGAAAGAAAGATGCAGTTTTGGAAGACCAAAGTGTGTGGAAATAGCTCAGGATATAGCTTAGTGGTGGAGCACTTGCTTAGCATGTGTGAGGTCCTAGATTTCATCCCCAGCACTATAAAAAAAAAGTGTGTGGAAATGCTAAGAATTAATTTTGATATATGGACTAGTTAAATCAAATTAATCAACTCAATTTACTGATTCATTCATTGGACAGATATTTTATACTACTATCTCCAGCCAGGTTAGAGGTAAAATAGAGAGGAGTAGAAAGGACGTCTAAATACAGAGTCACTCTATATGTTGGGCACAAAACTGACATTTGGAAGCAGGATGTCTTTGTACTGCAGCTTTTAGCAGAAAAGATTTTCAGCCAGTGGCTTTAAGGTAGCGAACTTTCCTCCCTTTTCTATTTGTTTGGTTGTCATGGCATCTGTGTTCATGGGGAAATTCTGAATGTATTTGCTTGGAGAAGGAGCTGTCTCTGATTTCTTAGGCCAATGTTCTTGTGAAATAAAAATAGCTGAGAAGAGATGGATTTCTGGACATGAGTTAAGTAATAGCAGGGTTTAAACAATTAGATTCAACCAGAAACATGTTTATTAGAGATATAAAGTCCTAGCTAAGGCAATAGGTAGAATATTTCAGTTCTTTTAACATGGGCCTTAAAACCTGAAAGTCTACCTGAAATCTTATACTTGTGGAAAGCACGCAGAGAATAACTTCCTGACACACCCCACACTGCCAGCCAGAGGAGGGAGGAAAACACGTCCAATGGCCTAAGACTTCTCAGACAGAGTCAGGTCCTTGAGAAAAGGAAGTGCACTTGCTGCGGAAGTCTGTAAACTGCACACCGCTCACCCCAAGCAGAGCCCTAAAAAGCACAGGGTGGGAAGTTGGCCATCCTGGCTCCTTGCTGGGGAAGTTACTTCATCTTTCTGGCTCTCAGTTTCCCCATTTTGTAAAATGGAAGACTGATCTCCTCACTGCCCCCCTTAAGTGTGGTGGAGAGGATGATGGGACAATGAGGGGCCAGCGTTAGCCTGGCCATTGCTGTTCCAGAAGAGGGACCTGGTTATTTCTGCTCACCCACTGCACCTCACTCATCCAGGTGTCCCTTGCATGGGGGAACCTAAGGTTTTCCTTAGCAGGATCCATTCTGCTTGGGGTGCTGCTCAGTGTGTGCCCAGGAATGATTTTGGTCCCTTGCTGCTTTATAATCATTGGACAGCATGGTAGAAATTTATAATGATTATGCATCATAGTAGATTGGTCAGTAAAGGAAAAGATGGTGGATTCAATATATGATATTTCCTCCTTCCCTCCCTCCTTCTCTCCCTCCCTCCTTCCCTTCCTTCCTTCCTTCTTTTGTAGTACCAAGGAGTGAATCTAGAGCCTTCAAACTGAGCTACATCCCCAGCCATTTAAAATATTTTTTTAGTTAGAGACAAGAACTCACTAAGCCACTAAGTTGCCCAGTCTAGTCTCAAACTTGCAATTGTCCTGCATCAACCTCCCAGAGTACTGGGATTCCAGGTGTGCCCCACCCCTGGCATGTTATTTTATAATATCATGCCTGTAGTATTTTGATGGATGCTGTAGAATACATTAAAAAGTGAAAAATGCTGGAAACTAGACTCCAAAAAAAATTATACAATAACAGTAGGATATAGTTAAGACCATAAAACCAGAAAGAGAAAGAATATTGACAGAGTCACTAATATTTTGTGTTTAGTATAAGTGTTTTTGGTTTGTTTGTTTGTTTTTCTTTCTTTGTATTGCTGAGTTGGAACCCAGAGACTCTTGCATGCTAGGCAAACAATCTACCACTGAGCTACACCCCAGCCATTTTTGTGAGATGGGATCTCACTACGTTGCCCATGCCGATCTCGAACTAGTATTTCCTGAGTACGTTAGACTTCCTACTATTTTAATATAACATAGTACCCATTCATCTCACTCATTTTTGTTCTTTTATCCTATGAAAATGCTAATGTTGTCAGCATAATTCTACTAAGAATAATAGCTAAATGCATTTCATGCTCACTGAGTCAGGCATCATACTAGATTCTCTGTGTGCATGACTTCATTAATGCTGTCAACATCCTTCTGAGATCAGGTAGCATCAGTGCTGTGTTAGACATCAGAAAACTGAGCCTTGAAAAAGTAAACTCACAAAACTTCCTACAGCCAGGAAGCGGGAATACAGCCACACTGGAACTCAAACCTGGGACCAACCTGACTTTGCTCTGTCTCACACTGCACCAAGACGAAGAAGATTCTTAGAAGGCCAGAAGCGCAAAGTACGCGCCATGTGGTCCAACCCTTTTCTCTAAGGTTATGGGAGGGAGTACTGTTTCCAGGCTGCCTCAGTTGGTGAAAGGTGATGAATGGTGGGAGAGAGGCATTCCAAGAAGAATGCCTGTGATTTCCCCTGGGAATGCTGAGAACTGTATGGCAATATTGCCACGACAGCTGGATTATGTGGAAGGCCAGTCAGGAGCAATGATATGACAAGCTCCTCAGCTCTACCATGAGCTTGCACCAGAGAGGAGGCCCCAAATGTTTAATCCAGGCAGTGTAAGGCGGGGATAATATGCAACCAAGTGAGGCAATAGAGCAACTTTCCCCTCAACCAACGGATTTCTCAAGCCAGCCTCCAGCACGAGCTTTACGCACAAGAAATGGAGACACAAGAAGCCACCATGAAAGCGACTGCCATGTGTGCCTGCCTGGGCCCTGCACCACCTCATCTCTGGGGAAGATCTTGCTTTCCTTATGCTGTCCAAGTGGGATGCTGAAAGTTGAATATTTGGAAGCCTTCTGCACTCCCTACCAAAGGAACTCAGGAGCCACATTCCTCGAGACTACGAAGAAGGCAGCGTGCCTTACTGGCTCCAGAGCCTGCCCCAAACTCTGTTGCCCACCAATCCTGAGATTAAAGGGAACAAAGCAAGTCTGTTCTCTTTTTGCTTTTTTTTTTTACTTCCTCGTTCACTGTGTCCTACCGCAAGTGAGCCTGCTGTTTCACTTCCAGTGTACTTGATGGGCAGAATTCTAAGGGCACAGCATTGAGGTAGAACCTAAGCCTGGGGCAGAGTCCAGCCAGTGCGCACAATGAGGGCCACGCTTGAGATTGGGGCACCACCCTTAGTGCCTTCCATGTGTTTGGAGGGGATGGCATCCTCTTATAGCCACCTAATCACTGAATCAAAGCAAATGGCAGTAAATACTCACTCTAAAGATCGATTCTTAACCGTGTCAGGCTTGAGATTTGAATTTGAGAGATGCCTTTGGGAATATAAAGTCTACACCTGGTCCCTGCCCTGGGGTATGTGGGATCTAGTGGAGAAAGATCAAATCAAACACCAGAAGTTTGATATGTTACAAGTACAAAGTTGAGTAATTTTTAAAATTGTGCAAAGTTTCTGGTCCGGATTTTTAAAATTTGTAAGACAAGCATGATACATAAAATCTGCTCAAATAATTATTTTCCTTTTCAGACAGGATATTGCTATGTAGCCCAGGCTAGCCTGGAATTCTCAGAGATATTTCTGCCTCAGCCTCTCAAGTGCTGGGATTACAGATGTTCACCACGACACCAGGCTTCATAAATATTTTTAAATATTTTTAAAAATCAAAAAGCTTGTGAACATACAGGTCCAAAGAGAGAGAGAAAAAGATGAGGAGGTCCTGAAGAATAGTAAGATGCACAGAGATGCTGCCAGAGGATTAGCGTGGTGAGTGGGGACAGAAGAAGCTCTGTGAGGACCTTGGACCTCTGTAATTTGCAGGGAAAAGCACACCATGCACACAGGTGGGCTGTGTTTCCTGGACTTCAAAGCTTTCCTTCCCTTTGGTCATTTACCTCTTTCTGTTTCTTTCATTGTGCTTGATCAGAATAGCTGAGCCAAAACAGAGGCTGCTGGATCTCCATGAGTTTAAGGCCAGCTTGAGCTACATAGTGAATAAAAAACAGCTTGGCCTACATACCAAGACCCTGTGTCCCATCCCTCAATAGCCACCACTGATCTAGCATTTTATAGCACTTTTTTTTTTTTTTTGCGGTACTGGGGATCGAACTCAGGACCCTGCGCTTGCTAGGCAAGCGCTTATTCCACTGAGCTATATCCCCAGCCCCTATTTTATAGCACTTGACACAATTCTCCAGGCTTTCTATACTGGCTTTCTTCAGTCTTATAATGATGCTGGGCATGGTGGCACCTGGGAGGCAGGGGCAGGCAGAAGCAAGAGGATTGCAGGATGTTTGAGAGTAGCCTGAGCTACATAGTGAGCTTAAGGCCAGCCTGAGCTACACGCAAGAGCCTGTCTCAAAAAAAAAAAGACAAAAGCAGGGGGTAGTGGTGCATGCCTGTAATCCCAGCACTAGGGAGGCGAGGCAGGAGGATTGTTGCAAGTTTGAGACCAACCTGGGCTACAAAGTGAGCTCAAGGCCAACCTTACCTGCATAGCTAGACCCTGTCTCAAAAACACAAAAATCTCACAACCATATGGCATAAGTATTACTACTCTCCCCATGAAAGATGAGCTGAGTGAAACACAGAAATGGTCATTAATTTAGTAAAGGTCACACAGTCACTAAATGGGCCAATGTGAATTTGAACTCACACAGTGTGATGAGAGAGGCTAACCATTGTCCCCTAACCTGAAAGATTCCCCTGCTGAAAAAAGCTAGAGTTTTGAATATAGAACTAGTGAGATCTCTTCAGTTTTCCACATATGTCAGCCTTACTTCAATATGCATCATACCCAGAAAGATACAGGCTGGTGATCGGCCCTCCTGTCAAGTTCAAAATGTCCCTTCCCAAGTCTTTGGCTGACCTTCCAGGCAAATCTTCCCCACAAACAGCTCTCATGCTGGGCATGGTGTTGTGGTCCTGTGATCCAAACCCTCTCTGGGAGGATGAGCAGGAGGATCACAGGTTCAAACCCAGCCTGGACAACCTAGAAAGGCAACTTACAAATTTTAAAAAAAAGGACTGGGGATAGAGTTCAGTGCAGAGGCCCTGGGCTCGATCCAGAGTACTGCAAAAAAAAAGTTACATGATAAGAAAGGCATGAACCTGATTCCCTTTTGAACAGTTATTCTGGCTTTTGTAGCCCCTGGCTGTGCAGCAAGGGCTAAAACATGCTGAGGGGAGGTTATTGGTGAGTGCTTAGCCTTTTAAACTGTTTTAATCTCCAGACAAGTGAAGAGCACTCTCAGGAATGAAGGAGGTGCTACATATTCAATATGATAGCTAAAAAGATATTCCTGCAATTCAAAAACCTTAATCATATCTGCAAGAATAAGAGTCCCATTCTTTTCCCCTCATCGATTGCAGTGTGCGGCCAAGGTCATGGGCTTGTGAAATATGGAGAACCAAGAGTGCTGCTTCCTCATTGCGGCACATGGTCCCGCAGCCCCCAGCCCTTATGACATGGCCTTGGGCTTCACAACAGGAAGTACAATCCGTGGCCAGTAAATAAAGCCTTTCCTTCCCTTTTGGTGGGCCTCAGCACTTCCTTACCTTCACTTCCAAATCCTTTTACAGACATTTGCTTGGGAATTGTAATTTTTCTCTCCTCTGAGCTCCTTTAGGGAGTCAAACAGTGGCATTTACTGTACCTCCCATTTCATGTGAAAAGTTAGCGAAGGGGAAAGTTATGTTCTCTTTTTCTTGGTCTCAGGAAAGTCTTGAAATCACAGAGGAAAAAGCCAATTGATCACACTTGACTTTGTTATTTAAATAATTTGAGTTCAAATCTATCAATGTCACTTTGCCCTTGAGTTGGAATTTCCCTTCTAATTTTCCCCACCGCACCCAATTCAAAACTTAAAACATAGAGCCTGAATCAGGCAATAATATTCCATAATATAAATCTTTGCAAACATAACAGGAAGTATAAAAAGAGCTCTGTAAATATGAGGTGTAATTAAAATATACAATGAATATTTGAATTAAAAAATACATTAGAGTTAAAAACACATTGTCATTAATCCCTCTCACCCCTGCCCTTCAGACTCACTAATCCCATCATTCTTGCCACTTCCTGAAGCAATTCTGGAAGTCTACTTTCGTGAGTGTCTAGATGCATTGCTATGGCTACCTCAGTGTCTTGAATTAATCCCAAATGTTTACCTCTATGGTCACTTTGACTTTGAAGAGCCAGAAGTTGCATAGTGCCAGACGTGATGAATAAAGTGGATGAGGACACACCATGATGTTTTTATGAGCCTGCCCTTCCACTGGAGAGCGCTCAGCAACAGGACTGATAGTATTTTGGATCACGCCTTGTAAAGACACTCATAAAAGAAGACTTCCCAAACTACTGCAACAAGTGGCAACAATGTGAGACAAGTGTGTTCAAAATAAGGGGGAGCATTGTGACGGGATTAATGACAATGTGCCTTTTACTGTTTTATTGTTTTACATTTAAATAATATTGGTGTATTTTGTTCACCACTTGTAGCTGTTCCAGCTAGGCAACTGCACTGCACACTAGGTAAGTGGAAAAACACTACTCATTCACCTGTGATTATTCATGCAAGAGAAGAATGAGAAGAGGTTCCTGGAAACCACAGCTAACAAAAATTTCATTCCTCTCTCCCAGACTGTGCCATTATTCCAGAATTGCCATGGACAGGTGTGTGAATTTTGTGTGGCTGCTGTTACAAATTCCCAGAAGCTAACTGGCTTCAAACGACACACATTCTTCGTTTCTCATAGCTTGTAGGTCAGGAGGGTGACATGCCTCAAACTAGGCTAAGAACAGGTGTCAGCAGAGCTGCTTGCCTTTCCACAGACTCCTGGTGAGAATCCCCTTCCTTGCTCCTTTAGCTCCCGTGGATTTTTATGACTCTCCTCCTTCATCTTTATAGCCACAAAAGCCAGGTCACGTCCTTCTCATGCCACCCTTTCTCTGATTTGCCCTTCCAAAATTCCATTTCCTTTCAAACCTTTAAGGACCCTTGCTACTACATAGGACCCACCCAAATACTCTATGATAATTGCCCTGCTTTTAAGTGCATCTGGTCAACAGTCTTAATTCCCATTGCCCATATAAAATAACAAAGTTCACAGTCTCTGAGGTTTAGGATGAGGACCTTGTCCTAAGTTGAGGAACCATTATTCTCTCCAGCACAGCAAACAGTCACATATATTTTAGTAGCTCAAATTTTATTCTCTCCCTTACTGCCATGAGAACTTCATATTTAGTGAGGTTTCAAATGCAGAAAAGTAGCCTTTAATAATGCATGAAGTAATATGAAAAATAGATATCCTTCATGGATTGTTCCAATGTAGGGCATGGTCATTTGATTTTTTGGAATTCTTACTAGAACCTTGCAAAATAGCCAGGGCAGAAGATTTTATTCTCACTGGACATGGTGGCACTTGCCTATAATTTTAACACTCAGGAGAGTGAGGCAGGAGGCTTGTCATGAGTTCAAATCTAGCCTGGGCTACACAGTGAGTTCAAGGCCAGCCTGAACTCCATAGAAAAACCCTATCTCCAGAAACAAATGAAAAAGATCCTATTCTCACCTACAGGTGAAAGAAAGCTGAAGCTTAACAAGATGAAGGATCACTGAGCTTTTGAAGTCAAAACAGCTTCCCCTTAGCCACAAAGATCATGCTTTTTCCTGCCTTCCTCACCTCCAGTCCTTACCCGTGGAAGGCTGTTCTCCTCTGAAGATGTGAAACCACCTGCCTACTGTAATCTATGGGGCTCCTTCCTAAGAGGCCCTAACTGGGAAGCCCTCAACTCGCAAACACATGCAAACTGAATTTTCCCTGTCTCAGGCACTTCTCCAATCATTTTTGGAGGCCAGGACATTTCCAAATTCTAGGCATCCATGATCAGTTCAGCCCAGCAGTATTTTCCTTTTTCTATCAAAATCCAGTGGGTAGACCTGTGTGTTACCTTTCCTGACTTTCCTCCATAGCCCACTATGAATGACTTGTGATTTTCCCAGGCTCCTAGAAATGTGTCCCCAGTGAGGCTCAGGTGGAGAAAACTATGCCTGCCCTCCACAGTGCTTTGGCAGCCTTTGGTAGTGCCTGTGATTGTGCACATACCTGGGTGGCTTGTATGCAACTTGATGGTGAGCTACTCAAGGACTTAGTCACCTTTTTCCATTAGAGGTGGTCTCACCGGGGCACTGCAGAGAAGAGGTGCTCAGGAAAGCTGGTGAAAGACCAGCTAGATTAGCTCAAATGGGCTTGGGTAGAATAGAGTATGCTGCTCCGTGCAACATGGTATCCTGGGTTGGCTCCTGAAATAGGAAAAAGCACATTGGTGGGGAACTGATGAAACCCAAATAGGGTCTGAAGTTTAGTTTATAGTAGTAGCACATCCATGCTGGTTTCTTTGTTTTGACAAATGCACAGTGGAAATGAAACATGCTATCACTGGCAGAAAGTGGTGAGGCATATATGGGAATTCTCTGTGCTATCTTTGCAACTTCTCTGCAAATTTAAAATTTTCTCAAAATAAAACATGTATTCAAACAAACAAAGCATGCTGTTTTGCTTTAGAGACATTGCAACATTGGAAGATGTGTGGCACAACAAGAAAAGTGGATGGAACATTTCACTGCTCTTCTCTGTTCCTCCCCACTCCCAGGGTGGCTCATTCCAGAGTGCTGTGTGGACCCCTGCACACACAGCATAGGTACAGCATGTCTGGGAGTATGGGCCATTAAAGCACAAATGTTTTAGCTGTTCAAAGTGGCAGTATGGGAGAGCCCTTAGAATTAGAGACCAAAGGCATTTTTTCTTTGTTTTCCCTGGATCTCCCTGGCGAAAAAGTGCTGTTTGCCAGGTCAAGACCACAGCCTCATACAGCAACTTTAGACCAGTGATAGCTGGGTTGCCTGGCACCGCCGAAAGGCTCTTGGCCTTGCTGAGCACACACAGGTTGCCCAGCAGCATTTGATTTGAGGAGCTTTATCCTGAGACTGCAGCCAACAGAGAGATTTGGAGATGGGAGTGTTTGTCAGCCTCCTTCCCTTTCCCAAGGCCGGGAGGCTGTTATCAAGCTGGGGTTGATACTGGCTGAGGGAACTAATCTTTGTTTACCTCAAATGGCGTTTTTGAATCGTGGAAAACTTCCTAGTGACTAATTACAGAGTTGCAACTGTGTCTAGGACCTCTCTGCTTCAACTTGGAACAAAGAAGACCGGCAGAAATTCCCAGAGTGAAGAACCTTCTGTGCCATTGCTTGGTGGTCAGGAACATTCTATTTTGCGTTCTAAGACCATTTGGGCTGATGCCATCTGTTCCAAGGTGAAGGGCCATTTTGTCCAGTGGTGAAGAGTCTGGACTATAGAAGGAATAAAGAAGCCTAAAATATTTGAGCAAATTCCCAGCAAGCCAAAATAAGATTTCTATCACCTAGTTGCCACACCACCATTGAATCTCCTATTTCATCTTACCCACCCACCCCAAAGGGTATAAAGTCTCCAACAGCAATCAAGCTCCCTGTAGCTATGCACTCTGGGCCTGACAAGACTGTTCTTTTGGCTTTCTATCTTGTTTTCATTTGCTTTAGTTTGGTACTGGGAATCAAACCCAGGGGCACTCTATGACTTATTTATTTAAATTTTGAGAGAGGGTCTCGCTAAGTCACTAAGGTTGCCCAGGCTGGACTTGAACTTGCAGTCCTCCTTGCTCATCCTCCCGGACTGCTGGGATTACAGGTATGTGCTGCCACAGGACTGATTCTGCCTCCATGAGAGCAATGAGAATGGTTACAGCCTTACTTAGATGTAGTTTGTTTTATGCTTTTTGGATTTTCTTTTACAGCGTTATTATTTTCCTCTGAAGAGAAATTGGGTTTGCATAAAGACTTAGGGGATGTCCTGCTTAGTCAGATCACGGTATAAAGGACTTGCTTTTCCCTCCCGAGTCACCTTCCTTGTCCTCTGGACTTGTATTCACAATGTGCCATGGCAGCTGGCAAGCTTGCCCAAATGCAAGGGCACTAGATAGGAGGCTGTACAGAGAGCACCAAACCGGGGCTGCACTGCATGCTTTATTCTGCAACCTATGCCCAGTGTTCCCAGTCACTCCCGCCTTTGGGGAGGCTCAGCAGAACCACTCAGCAGTGGACATCAGCAGCCCCAGGTAGAAGAAAAGCCCCAGCACAGCACATGCCATTTGCTATTTTTATTTCACAGCCAAGAACAAAACCCTGCATTTGCAGACACAGACTGAGTCACCCTCCGCAGCCAAGATTAACATTCAGGAGCCTCAGTCTGCAATCTGATGGGGAAGCAGAAGCTCCCAAAATTATTTGCACAGCAGCAACCTTTGCCCGCTTCTCACCTCCCCTAGTCTCAGACCCGGCACCCGTTTGCCCCGACACAGGCAATGCAGCCTTCAGTCTAGAAGTTTATGATTCAAGCCTAGCTGCTCGCTGAACTAAGCCCCAGTCGGAGACATCTGCTTTTGCCCACATAATTACATGCCCAGCACTATAATTCAGGTCTGGCACTGGTGTTGCAAAAAACGTTTTCTTTTTTTAAATTGGATCCTTCCAAGGAAAGGGAATGGGATAGTAGGGAAATGAAGAAAGAAAATGCAAGCCTTGACTTTGAGGTTTCTCACACAGTTGCTCCAAGCATAGGAGCAGGAGCATCCAGGCCCTCTGTGAAGTGCACTCTGTGAGCCAGCAAGCTTGGCAGTGCCAGGGCTCAAGAGAAAGGCAGACTCTTCAGTTCCACCTAGGCATCTGGAGTCAGAACCAGTGTGAACCATTCCAGAATGGGTCACATCCCTGGGCAGAGTGCTGAGGCCAGCGTGGAGGCTCATGAATGCTTGGTGTCCACAGGGTTGTCTGAATCACCTCTAGAATCTCAAGTCACCAGTGGATAAGATGAACACTTTCTCCACCTTGGCTACCAGGACTACTGGTAAGGGAATGGTATTGGATGATTCATTTGGGCCTGGGCTTCTTGGCCTGGGCTAAAAGAAGCAGTGAAAATGGATTGCAAAGAATAGAGCTCAGAAACCCATTGTGGCGACTCATTTCCAGGCAAGAATTGAGGCCAGGCGAGTGTCTAGGCAAGAAGAGAGAACACCGGCCGTGGGTTGGGAGAGCTATGTTTTGTTCCTGCTGGGCCACTAGCCAGCTGCAGAATTGGGGGCCAGCTATCTCAGCCCTCAGTGCTTTAGTTTCTTCACCTGGAAGCAGTTCAATCCTATCACTCAGGAGGCTGAGGCAGGAGAATTGAGAGTTCAGAGAATTCTGGGCTATATAATGAGTTTAAGAGCAGCCTGGGCTACATAGCAAGATCTTGCCTCAAGCAAATAAAAAAAAAGGAAGAATAGAGACTGGATTTAATCATCTTCATAATCATAAATTGTGTAAAATAACACTGACTTCCAACTTCTTTCTCTATCCCCTTTATTCTATTTTCCTTTTCTCCAAAGTGTTTACCAAAATGCCTTGCTTGTTACACATTCCTTCACTTGTGTCTTCATTCTCTCACTAGAATGCAAACTGCTTGGGGGCAGGGACTCTGTATTTTTGTCACTATGTGACTCTGAAACCTGAACATTCTCAGGTACACAGTGAGCGTTGGTGTAGGAAATAATTTTCTCCGCCTCTAACATTCCAAGGAAGAACCATTGAGTATGTTCTAAAATAGTTTCCAGAACCTTCTACACCCAAGAACATAGTCATCCTCACTTTAACCCTTGTTTAGTTTATGATTCTCCAGCTGTGCCTCATTCATCTCCCCAAGGTTGAGTTCTGTTGCTTTCGACTTGAAGTTCTGCTTCCTGGAGACCTTCGCCACAAATCTATGTCATGTTTTCTTTAGGTTCTTTCTTTCACATGGCTGCTGATGTTTTCAATTATTCTATCTACATCATATCCCCTTCCCTTATTTGTCACTGGCTGAGAAACAGATGTTCTTCAAGAGGTCCAATATTTAAACAGGAAAACTAATTTTTCTTCCACCCCTGGAAGAAAAAAAATTCCAAGGAAAGCTTGGAAAAAACACTCATGGCCGATAAAAAACAACTTTTAAAAAGCCACGTACAAAGGCTGTGGGCCTCCAAATGCTGACTTTTATAGACTTCATTTTTACAAGATGTAAAAACAAAGAATCAGGAAAAAATAACTTGAAACAAATGGTTACAACTGTGGAAATTCAGGAATGGCCAAAAAAGGGAAAATTCCTCTGGAGTGGTGTAATGTGTTTTTCCTCATTATTTCCTCCTGTTCCAATCTGTAGCGTTTCTCTACAGCTTTTCTTCACGCTCCTAAGCCACATTTCAGACCTCCCTATTTTCCTGAAGTTTTCATCTCTCATGTAAAGAAAATGGCAAAACCTTAGGAAGAAACTGTGTTGATGATCTTTTTCCTGGAATGCATTTGTCAATCAAGACTGAAAGGAATGTCAAAGTTGCAAACCTATTTTGGCAATATTCTCAGCAGTCCTGGTCTTGCTGGTAGGAGGCTGTGGAAAACCGTGGCAGAATGCCGCTCTCTATCATTCCTGTCCCCATGTTGTCATGCCTTCTAACTCATCAACCCACAGAGCTGCTTCTGAGATGGCCTTTGAGATGCTATTGTGTGGCAGTGCCCACTTAGCACTAAATGTTTTGAGATTTTTCTTCTGCATGTGAGTGAGTGTGTGTGTGTGTGTGTACACATGTGCATGCGCTGGAATCCAACATGCTAAACATATACTTTACCATGAAGCTGAACCCTCCAGCCCTAGCTTTACATTGACACTAGGAACAACTTTTCTGCTTTGTTCCCAAAGAGTGTTGCCAACACAAAGGGGAGCACAATGCTCACACAACTTCAGGGCCCTCTCTTTGCAGGTTTCTTCTGCCCACTCACTGCTTCATATGAAAAGATATTTAAATTTAAAACTTACCCAGTCAGAACTGAAATAACATGGGTTTCAGTTCTGCTTGTCCATTTGCCCTTCTTCAATATCCAGGGAGGCCTACTTGGAGATGTGTGTCCAGGCCAAGCCCGAGAGAGAGGCTCTACACTACTGTGCTGGTAAGTCACACTATCACAGCTTCTGTATTCACCAGAGACCTTTAGAGATGAGGAGGCCCCAGAAAGGCTGGAAAAGAACCTAACCCAATCATCTCAACTTATAAATGAAAATCCAAGGCCCAAAGTCACAGGGCTGCTTAGACAGCTGAGAGTAGATCTATGTCCCCTGGTTGCACTGGGTGCAGTTCCCATTGTACCCCAAACATGAAGCCACAACTCCCTAGCAAAGTCAGATAACCAAAGAAAAGTAATTAAAAAAAATAAACCCGAAGCCAGCTGTGATGGGACACACCCACAATCCCAGCACTCCGGCAGGCTGAAGAGGTTTGCCAAGTCTGAACCCAGCCTGGGCAACTTGGAGCCTTAAAGAAACCCTGTCTCAAAATGAAAAAAAAAATTAAGGAGGGTTGGCTGAGAATGCAGTTCAATGTGAAGGCTCTAGGTCAAATCCCTAGTACTTCAAGAAAATAAAACCCTGGAGCCAATGGCAAGCCCCTGAACCCCTATTTATTTTTGAAGAAAGCAGATTTAGAGCCAAGGCAGAATTCCTGACTGTCCTTTCATGGAGATATTTGCAACTCCCACCCACTTGCAACGCAACCACAGCGAAGGTGATTTCTTTCAATTCTTGACCACCTCAAGAACTGAAGTAATGATGAGGCTTGGAGCAGAGTTGCCTGGGACCTCTCCACTGTGAAGGGGAGGTTCCAGGGTCAGTGCACACTGACACAGGCCCTTGTAGCCAGTCCTACAGGAAGCGTCAGTGCTGCTACTTGGGGAAGATACGCTCCAGAGTCAGGAAGTTCAAAGCAAGTTCATGTCCACCGCATGTAACACTCAGAGCCAAGCAATAGTCAGAGAACAACTCACGTGCTGAGAATGAGTGGGGTCTTCTCAACAATGTCGAAAAGAGCTTGTGGACAAGGTGTTTGTAAAGAATGAGATGGGAGACATTGAGGGAAAGAACAGGAATGATTGACAAGACTCGAGTGCACATGGAAGAGGTGGGGAGCGGGTCCGTCTTTTGCTCCTAGCTCTGCCCGCAGCTACCGTGTGTCGTGCCTGGGTCCTTCATCATCCAGCCATGTGGTTCTGAGTTTCCTTCTCTGGAGAGAACAGACCTTTGAAGAGTTCGTACTCATCAGAAAAGTGGAGAACCCTGCAATATTGAGAAAAAAGCTTCAAAAGACAAAGCCTATGGAGATGGAAGCTTCTTAGTCCACAAATATATGGTCAAATCCTTACTACACAGAGATCACTTTATATTAAAATATAAAACAAATTGCAACACCCAAAAACTTGGTAGGCAAAACAAAATTGAGAGCATGGATCCAGCAACAAATGCCAGAATGGGTTTCTGAGGCATTACTGTGAGGCCAGCCTTATGAGAGACAAAACATGGCCCAACTCCCAGCCTCGAAAAGAAGAAGTTAGAAGACAGTGCTCAGCACACATCCAAACAGCTGAGTAAAAATCAGAGATTCTCACCTGGAGAGTCTCAGATTCCTCCAGGCTTCCAGAATTATAGCAGGGACTGAGATTTCATATCAGAAATGTCCTTTTCTGGTCACATGAATTTCCTCAGCCAATGGGTAAGATCCCTCCATTTCCAATAAGTTTCTAAGAAATAGTTACAGCATCTTGTGGAAAGCCACAAAAAAATTTAGGCCACAAAAAAGAGGTCCCTTTTTAAAGATAGGAACCCTATGAACAATATAAATGGAAAATTCCCACAAAGTGAGATTAAGGGATTTCTACAGAGGAGAATGAAGGACCATAAAATACTGAGTCTTGGAAAAGGATTTTAGTTCTTTAATTTCTTCATGGTCTCCTTGGATCACAAGTGTCTGGTTTTGTTAGGTTTAATTAGGCGAACCAGTGAATTAAACTAAGGCTTAAAAAAAAGTAAGAACATGAAAATCTGTACAGTTTCTTTTCAGCTCAAATGAGAAGAAAATATTTTTCTAATGTGCTGAATGACTTATTCTATAACAGATATACTATATGCAGAATTCCAAAAAAGATATATCTTTACAACTTTTGGGCCTTAATTGTTCATTTCTGAAAATTGTCATATTCATCCCAGATCTCAGAAATACAGTTTAATTGAATTAACTCTCATATTTTATGAGCTTCTTTGAAATGTTAATTTAAAAAGACCATAGAAATGCAAATGATTAGCAGGAAGAAGAATTAGGACTGCTTCAGGACCAGGGCAACTGCAGGCAGATTTGCTCAGAAAATCATCCAACTCGTAGACAAAAGAAAGACTTCAGAGATGGACAATCTTCTGAAATTCCCCCCAACTTAATCTCAGTAATAAATACCACTGTTGACTCAAGAGTCTTGCAGTTTAAATCTAATATAATCTTAAATAAAACGCATAGATTTCAGAATGAGTTGAAGAGTCATTCAACGAACACTAGCCTTAACATTAAAATACAGTTTGTCTCCCTCAGAGCTCAAGCCTGACTTGCATTTAAAAGTCTTTAAGGCGTTGTAGCACAGGAAAAGGAAAAAAAGACCTTCAAAGTCAGAGTAAAAGAAACTCCAAAGCACTTCATGTTTTCTCATTCTAGGTGAATTTTTCAATCATTCTGTTTTATGCTGCCTTTTTTAAAAGTCCCATGCAGGTAGTCCTACAAAGAGATCTCCAACAGCACCAGTTTGTGTATTTAACCTCACATTCCTTTAAAGAGCTAGAACAAATGGATTTAAATCAGTGATATCTGAGCTGAAGCCTTGAAATTCATTATCAGTTGGTCTGGAAATGATTTCTTACTGTGGAGTTTGGGTTTATATTTGCATGTATTTCTGGCCAGCTTGTGCTGTCGCTGCAGCCCAAGGCAGGAAGCGGAAACAGCCTCGTGGCCAGGGGTCCCTCCTTGCTTTAGAAAGGATTGAGTGGCTCTGGCTGCTCAGGCTGCTGGGTAAGTTGTCAGAGCTGCAGTGGCCTGTGGCTTCGAAGGCCACATTCAAGGTCACTTTTTGCTTTCATTTCATCGCTGAAAAGTAGGCCCTAAAGCACACACACTTTCTGCCTGTGCTTTGCAGCCTTCTCCTAGCTGCTTTTCAGAATGCTCTTGCAAGCATCTCTGCCCTGTTGGTGGGGGCCAAAGCAGCAGTACAGAAGAGTACAAAAGCTTTCACTTCCTTTTTAACCTTTATTGGGTAGAAAAGAGCAATTTTAAAATGCTGTCGCTGGGGAGTTAGAGTAACTTCCTGGCTGCTTTTGTCAAGAGAGCCCCTGCTGCCCAAGTCTTCAAATAGAATCAAGAAGCACGCTTTATTATACCTTTCACGGAGACATTTAAATCATGTGGGGCTTGGATGTAGCATTCCTTCTTCAACTCTCTGGGTACTCT
>PVLD010028655.1:0-19126 GCA_004027595.1 Dinomys branickii
ATGACTGGTTGTTTGATCAAGATTGTATGTCTATATGTGTTTTCCTGAGCATACACTTTGAAGTTATCAATATGTAACAGAGCAACCATTGTTAATTCCAGTCACCTTGTCTATAATTCAATTTTGATTGTACTGTTCTTTTGTGCTACTTTATGTCTTTGTTAATGTTTTCCTTTTTCTTTTTTTCTTTACTTTTAAAAATAAAAAAAGGAAATGAATACATGACCAGTGAGCCAAACTTTTATAAGCATATCTTTTTATTTGAAATAAGACTGTCAAATTTTGCTCTAAACAATAAAATAATATCATTAAAATATTTCTGAAAAAAATAAATAAAATATTTCATAGAAGAAAATATAAGAAAATTTTGTTTTAAATGCTATTTTTCCTCTTTTCTAGAACCCCAAGGAGTTGTTCCTAGACTCGGCCTAGGAAAGAGAATTGCAGGCTTCCTCAACCTGACATTTCCAGTGTGGTAACTGTTCACTGTCTCTACATCTTCTTGCAGTAGGATGTTTATTTGTATCCCAGGCCTCTCCACACTGAATGCCAGAGCATGGCAAGGTCTCTAGACACTGGCAAATGTTTCCCAAGGAACAAAACAGTCTTTAGTTGTGGGGCACTAGTTCAGAAAATCTCTTCTTGGCTGGTAAGTGGTGTGTAAAACCTTCATGGCATCAAGAAAGAGAATCCATTAAGAGATTCTACACAGGAAACAGAGAAGTGAGCACAGTCTCTAGGAGAACTGAGAAGTATCTATTATTCAGAGTTGGTTTTCCTTTTATCTTCTGCTATATTATTCTATACTTTCAATATGCTTTACTAATACTTGAGCCCAAGGACTTAAAACAGGTGGCTATGTTCAGACTGTAAGGGGAATGATATAGAAAGGTAATGTGTTGGGAGGCCTCTTATATACAAAGGCAGCCCTAAGAGAATGGAGACGTGACTGATGACACAATCCTATCATATTTTATGTGTGGAACCTAAAGGTAATCCTCAGTCATCTTCAGGTATCTCTGGTAGCAAATGGATAGGGCTGCTTAGACAATGTTTGTGTCGTGCAATAGAGAAGTAAGACAGGAAGTTTTTTTCCAGTGAGCTAGAGTAATTGAAAAAATTTGGCTGCCCATCATCGGAGAAGTTTTCAGCATCTTATCCTGGGAAGTATAATGGGAATTTCTGGATTTTGGAAGGGAAAAAATAGGGTAGAGGGTCAGAAGGTATTAAGGATGAATATAGGTATGCAAATTTACTTGACTGATAATTCATTTGAAGATGATTAAAGGAAGAAAGTACAACTAGAAGTTCTTAGGAAAGTTACACAGGAAATACAAAAATATGTATCCAATACAAACAGTCATACAGTATGACAAAGTTAAAAAGTTCCAGTAATGTAAGGATTTGCATAATGTTTTCAAAACTTATGGGCAAAGACATTTATACTCTACTGTCATTCATAATAAAAAAATACAAAGAAACTCTTAGTGCCTTGGCATATGAAATTTGTTAATATAGGCCTTCTTCATACAACTAAACAAATTCACATAAATTTGTATTTGTAAAATTAATGGCAATGTAGGACTTATTTTCATTATAAACCAAAGTTAAAAGAGGTTAAATAGTAATATCACCAGCTATATTAAAAGAAAATATGAAATGTTAGGATAAAATATGACAAAATATTCAAGGATATGCTCCTTTAGAATATAGCCTTTTTCTAATTTCAAATTTCTGTCATTCAGGACTTTGTGAATAGTAAGTATCAATTCATAATAAATTATGTGTAGATATTTAGTTTCACTTTGCTATATAATTTATTTAAAATAGCCAGACTATTTATACTCAGACCAATTTCATCCATAAATATTGAATTTCTTAGTTTCAGGAAGTCTGCCAAAACCAGCAACAGGTGTTAAATACAGATTTATCAAAACGGAGGACAAATGATAAAGAATGGTTGAGGGGGAAAGTGCTACCTTTTTAAAGTGAGGATCATGTCATCTAAAGGTAAAAGGTAAGGGTTTTTTCCTTAAATAACACATACTAAAATATGTACATTATAATAATGAACATAGGTTTGTTATTAGGTAGTATATTAACAGTTTGTGGTTACAAAGAAAAGAATCTTATTACTAGTATGGTTATTAATAATACAATGGCTTGTCTGACTTGAAAATAACAGAAACATAACACAAGTCATGGAAGAAACCCAAACTTCTGTGCAATAAGATATTTTTCCATTTAATTGCCAATTTTATTATGCTTCAAAATGCATTCCATTAATCTCCTATGTCCTATCAAAGTTATGCTTTTCTGGTATCAATTGGTAGGGATGACGGGTTTGTTATCTAGTAGGCAGTAACTGCCCTCTTCGTTATTGATTTGAGGAGACATCACCTTGGTCAATACTCTCCACTGACAAAAATAAGATTTCAGAGTGCTGTGATCAATATTCGGGCAACCCGCATTTCACATCATGATGCTTGTCATATCAGATAGGTTCATTACTAACCACCGCTTGATTCCTTTCTCCTTTCTTAATTTGTCCTTAATTTATTGTTGAAAGTGTGTCAATCACTTTTTTGTCAGTATGTTACAGGTTTGTTCTATTTCCTGATCTGTCCATTATTATATTTTCCAGGGTTGTCTGATGACAAGAATATAATATCTCATAGAGCTAAGAAAATATTATTCTGGCAAGTGACAAATTATAGGCAGTCACTGCATGATTTCAGAGTGAAGTGAGCAGTTACTTGCCCAGAGAGAACATGAAGTAGCTGTGAAGGAAAATGACCCCACATATCTTGAAAGCAATTAAAGAGTAAGAATCTGTGACAGTTAGGGTGCCTAAGTACCATGAACCTGGCTCTTCTATTTCTTAATTTCAAAGAGAAAGTTTAAGAATGTAAGGCATTTACCAATGAAGGTGTTAAAATACAAATTCTACCACCACCACAGCATCTGCTGTTATAGTCTCAGAAATAGCCTAGTAAAATATCTAACATATTGTTGTAAAAAGAAAGTGGGAATTATTTTCAGATAAGTGATCATTAGGAAAAGTGGCACTAATGGAGAAGGGAAGGCTGTGGTAGGATCATCTATTTATAGAGGTTTCAGGCTATCTCTCTATATACACAGTGGATATTTTTCTCCCCTTGTGGTAATATAAAAACCCCAAAAAGGCAATTTTCTAGACAAGTAAATGAATAGGTATAATGGTTTATGACATTTAAAAATATAAATGAACACATGAATGTCCTATTTCCCGATAGTGCAATCTTAAGGCACATGAATTCTGTCACTATGGAGAGTAAACAAAAATAACACTAGGAATAGGGAAATGAAAACGATGTTCAAACACTGTCCCGTGCACCCCTTTCATACTTACGCTCCATGTGTACACTGTATGTCTGCACACTTTCTGCTAGAACAGCTTGCAGATGTAAAATGCAGAATCTGTCTGAGAAGATAATTTCTACATATACTGCACCTTCTTGTTTCCTATCTTTCGGCTACTCCTTCATGTTCATTTTCTTGATTCTTCTAAATCAGCTTTCATTTAACCATGGCTCCAGTCCTGTTGGTATTTCTTACTACTCAGCTGTTCATAGATTCCCAAGTTCTGCTGAACGCCCTCTTATTTTTATAAATAAAATAACTAACGCATCAGCGAAGCCTCTGAAACATTTCTGCAGGCAGAAGAAGCTGGTAAACTGTCTCAAGTGTCCATTATGAATCACATCAAGAAGGGAGGATGCATTTCCATACTTCTTGCATCCACACAGTGTACGTGACCTAGTCGTGTTCCTGGGTGCGTTCATTTCCTCATGGCCCTCACTGCCTATACAGCAAAAGCCGTGCTGTGGAGGGAGGATCGTGAGCAGAAGCGAGCTCTTCATGCACTGTCCTTGCCCCATCAGTGTTAGGAAGAGAAACTGGGCGGGGCTCATGAGGGCAAATTATTGTCCTTGCAAAGGGAAATGAGTGTGTTTCTGATGAGAGCCCTAGAGAGGCGCCTCTATCTCTGGCTGGAAAGCCCTTCAGGGGAAAAAGAATTGTATTTGTGTATATGACACTCTGATCTCCAGACCCCTCAGGAAAATCAATTTGGCTAATGATGCAGAAATTTTTTTTAAAAAGCCTTGGTTAATAATATTGCAGTGGGTTCATGTCTTGCCTCGAGCCTCTATCCCTGAGAACAATGAGCACCCTTTCATACTTGTGGCTATGCTGGGATCGAACCTAGGAACTTGTGTGTACTAGGCAAGCATTCCTACTAATGAGCTGCACCCAAACCTAGACAGACACTTCTTGGGGACTGACACCGTGTTCGTGAGCACAACAGGGTGTGAAACTGCTCTCCCAACTCCATCCTCCCTTTATTGTTGGCCACGCAGCATTCTCCTTTCAAATTAGACTTGCCTGTTCTCTACGGGGCCTGCTTTCACGTACCTCATGCTTTGCTCAAACTCCTCTCTGAAATGCCCATATGTGTCTAATTACGCCTGCTTTTCAGCAAAGATTCCAGAAGCCTTTCTTACTTCCCTATTCAGAAATGAGCCCCTTCTCTTTTGCCACAAGAGCAGTTTACTTTTACTCTTCTTATGACAATTTTACAGCCTCGGTCATATGATCAGATACTGTGTTTATTTCCAATTATCTCTTCAACAAAACTAGTAGCAACTTCGGGCCAGGATAACACAGTTGAACCACCTTTGTACATTTCGCGGTAACAACACATTGCTCATTCACCTCTTCAGTATACACAGACCATCTCTTTCTTGCCTACTGTTTTGGTTTATCTCTAGATGTCCCCCAAGAGCCTCATGAGCTCACAGGTGGGGCTTTGCACTTTGTGACTGATTTGCTGTTGGGAGGGTGGGGTGGCTGGAAGAGGCAGATCACGGGCGTGTGACTGGGGGCCCATCTCCACTCTGGTGCCCTTTGTCTCTCCAGCTCCCTGGCCATTAGGGGACCAGACTCTCCTCAGGATAGCCGGCTTTCCTCCATGCAGTCTGTGCCCGGGAGCCCAGCAACTATGGACAAAAACCTCCATAACCTTTGAGCCCAGGTAAATTTCCTCCTATGTAAATTGTGGGTGACTGATATTGTTTCTTATCAACTAGCAAGTGACTGACTATCACACACACAATCACGAACTCAGAATGGATTTTGTACACGGTCTTAGAATAAAAACATCTCATTGGAAATTCCCCAATGTCTGATAGATCACTGCAACCGCTTTTCCTATTTACATCTAAGATTTCCTGTCTAAATTACCTATGGCTTTAACCCGGCAAGGTTCAACTCGCTGCTTTAGATAAAAGTAGTTCAACTTTTAGTAACAGGACAATTCAGTAGTCACAACTGCGTTTCTCTTTGTGCCAGGTGGTGGGAGAGACCTGATCCTCTGAGTTAAGTTGAAAACTTGCTCTCTGTGATTAAGGGGTTATTGGCAAAAAGCTGTATCCTCGCAACTGTCTTCT
Organism: Dinomys branickii; assembly: GCA_004027595.1. Classification (NCBI taxonomy): domain Eukaryota; kingdom Metazoa; phylum Chordata; class Mammalia; order Rodentia; family Dinomyidae; genus Dinomys; species Dinomys branickii. Next base: position 5,490 of record PVLD010028655.1, read on the forward strand.
GTGATTGTGTGTGTATGGTCCCTCGATCCCCCTAGAGAAATCAAGCAATAATAAACCTATACAAGCGATTCTTCTCGCACACCTATGGATGTGCTGTTTCCCTTGTTTCCTGCCCCAAAGCTGAGCACGAGTTTACTTAGGTACAATGGTTGCAGCCTCCAACCTGTAAAGGGTGCTCGAAGGGTGTCCCGGCAGACTCTCCAAATGCATTTTCCCATTGTAAAATCAGGGAAGAAGGCGCGTTCCCAAGGTGTGGGCCAGGGACGCCCAGCGATTGGCGGAGCGCAGCTATGGTGCGGCTTAAGAGCGGTCTTTCCCCTGGAGCCTGAGCTCTGCGCTTTCTCGATCTCACCCTGTTTCTGTGCTGGGTGATAAGGAAAAGCCCTGGGAGCTCACCGAGCGGATGGTGAGCAAGCGGGCTGCTCTCAGGAGCCAGCATCAAAGGGCAGACGAGGACTCACCGTGAGACCCCCGGGACCGGCCGGCCTCTTTCCAAGCCCAGAGAGACGGACGGCTCCTACCTCCTGGAACAAACCGGGCCACCGCCACCCGGGGAGAAGCCAGCTCTGCGCTCGCCCGCGCCGCAACCTGCACCACACCCGGTGACCGCAGGACCGGTCCTCCCGCAGCGGCGGCTTCCTGGAGACCCGGCCACGCTGCGCCCCAGACGGAGGCGGAGCGGTGCGGAGGCGAGGTGGGACGGGGCTGGGCGCGGCTGCCGGGGGCCGGGCTGGGGCGCTGCCCTCCGCCCCCGCGCTCCTGGACCCCCACCTTCCCCGGCTCCGCGCCTGCCCCTCCCCGCCCCCGGGACTAGGCGCCTTAGTGCGGCGCGGCCAGGCGGCGGAGGGTCCCCGGGGTTGCCGGGTAGCTGTAGAACCTCACGCCAGGATCCGTCGGAGCGCGAGCCGCCTGCTCTCCTACCTGCACAGGCTGTGCTCAGTAGCGGGCAAGGTAGGAGTGCGGGGCTTTTTTGCATTTATTTCAGAGTCCATCCAACCCAGAAAGGCGGAGAGGGAGGCATAGGAGGAAAAATTAAAACGAAAAACAAAACAAAAACTAAAGTGGCAGGGGCTGTTGTGATCCTCCCTAGAGCTGTCTGCGTTTTGTGGAGACCCTTCAATGAGAGAAGGAAGGTGCAGATTTGCAGGTGGGCACCCATAAGCGGTTGATCCAGGCAGAGCCGCGCTAGAGCGGCGAGAAGGGAAGGGCTTGGGGCGCGGGGTTTCAGCTTCTTTTTCCTGGGATTTTAGCTTTCTTTGAGTTTCATTTTCAGAAAATTCAGTGAGACTGTGGGTGTGTATCGACAGTTACGTACACATGATCGAGACCCGCACGTTGTGGGAGGAAAGGGAGGGGTAATGTCTTACAGAACCAGCAAAAACTGTTAAGCATTAAACTCATCTGTAAAATATTCCCGCTGTGTGTAAAGAAATTCAGTTCTTAGCGACTCTTGTTTTCCTCTTTCCCGAGACCAATTCCAGGCTATGAAGTGAACGATGGCAGCTTATCTATGTTGGAAACTAAGAAGGGCCTGGAGATGGTGTGTAAGAATGCCAATGCACAAAACTGTGCTGTGGTCATTCATTTCAGACCCCCACCTCCTCGTTAATATAGAAAACAGAACTATTTTTAGCGTGAGATTGCAACGACTCTTGCAAGGGAATTTAGGGTGGACAACTTTTGTATTTTGAGGGAGAAAAAATAATGATAACCTAGTAGAATAACCAGAGGGAGAATTTGTGGAGCTACCTCTGTTGATGTGGGTAAGGATAGATCTGGATTTATCTTGCTTGTATAGATAGCACACATTCACTTGGAATATTTTTATGATAGATGAAAACGTTTTCAACTATCCACACAAGGTTGGACATATAATTGGGGAAACAAAATGCTAAAACATGCATTGGTGTAAGTTTTTAACGGAGGCGATTGCAGTGATCCTGTGATGTGCAATAATTGCAGAAAATGTATTATTAGTGTAGGATGAATTTTTAAATAAAATAATAAATTGAAAGTTAAAATATCACCACATTGATTCTAAGCATCTCTAGCTTTCTGTGTTGCTGCTTTTGTCCAGCAGGGGGTGGTAGAACTCCATTTTAAGTCCAGAAACGGTTTCTGCTTTTCCAGTCCGTCATTCTTAGCAGGGCTGGACATTTGGCAGGTGAAACCTTCCTTTCTCTGCCCTTCGCCTCTCCAAAGCTATAGTATTAGCGACTGATGAGACACGATTGGAGGCAGATTTTAAGTTCAGAAATAAATGCGAATACTAGATATTATATGGTTTGTAAAGTGTCTTAGTAAGACGCTGCTCATTCTCCCATAATGGCACAGAGTGTATAATATTACACTCTTAAAGCAATTGCAGATGTGGTCATCTGGAGCTAGCATTACACCATTCTGTTAATTCACACACTCTTACGCCAAAGAGGGGTATGCACTTACTCCCCAGAGATATGCTGTTTTAACTTTTGTAGACCTGCTAATTGTATTTAAGTGTTCCTTTGCAGTATGGAAAGGTATTTCCCTATACTGAGAAGCGGTCCTTGAAAACTGCACTTACAACACAGCTGCAGTTAAATGAATGTTAAGTGGTGTGGAGAAGTCAGGACTCCACCACAGGACATTTCTGGCAGGGCGGTAGTGCAGCCTCTGAGGCAGAGAAGTCACTTTCTTGTGTGAAATGAAGTTTCTTTTTAATCTTTAACATTTCACCACAAATACTAGGGACAGTCTTTGGTAGTTTTTAAATTATAATGTTGATTTTTGTTAGTGGTTGCTTACAAATTTCTGCAGATTTTCAGGGATCTGCTTCCTACTTGTCTTTTTCCTATAAGCCATATTTTTCTTCTTTTCGCAGTGTACTTTTAAAGGCACCAGTTTTTTGAGGATGCACCACATGATGTAAAATAAGCCAGTTCAACACGGCTGGGGTCTGTGTTAGAAACAGGTTTCCATTCCAGAATGTGACCCCATTTACACTTTACACCTCATGGTGTACGTTGGACTAGACCCTGACCAAATCCCTGCATAAGGCCAACACTGAACCTAACCAGTGAATGTGACTGGTTCTCCTCCCACTTGGTTTGTGACCAGAATCATGGAAATAATTAAGGTTGTGAACTGAGGCACCAACGTATTAATGAGGAGGTTTGTAGCCATTTTTCTGTTATTGTAATTTATCCATTGCTAAGGCTTTTTCTACTATCTGTAATACTGAACTTTCTGATTATTCGTGTTCATTATTCCATTTAATCCACCTCCATTTTCTACCAATCACAATAATTAAACATAATACATGAGCAGAGCAGGTGCATTTTTATTTGAGAGGTCCTGGCTGAGATCTGTGGATTTAGCCTTCTAGTCATTCACAAAATGATGTTCTTAGCTTTAGTTCATGCCAGTTATACTTGTACCTATCAGATTTAAGCCTGGCTTTTACACAACCTGTGACTTGTATATTTTTCCTCTTTCTTTGCCTAGATAATGTTTATAAGTTTTCTTTGCCACTCAACCTATCCCATCACTGAAAACATTTTATTTCTAACAAATGTTGTATAAATTAATTTCTGTTTTATCTAGTCATTGTTGGAGAGCCAGAGAGGACAACAGTTGAATTCTCTTGTGACAGTCTGTGTGAACACCGTGAGTGGAAGAAAGCCTTTCTATCCCAGTTTCCCATTAAGTTCTGTGCACCTTACTGTGTTTATCCATGGAGTGTAGTGGACACTTACCAAATATATATGAAACCATTATTTAATGTTACCTAGCAGGAATAAGCCAAAATGGCAGATAACTTTAAAAACATTTATTCTGGAATTTGGATAATGATTCAGTTAGCAATATATTATGCATAGATCTGGGCATTTGTTTCGAACATTTCACTTATATGTCACTGCCAAGTATGTGGCAGACTTTCAATAAATACATAATTGCCTATGTGTCCTGGTTACTTTTCTCTCATTGCTGGGACAAAATACCTGACACTCAAAATTAAGGAAGTAAGGGCTTATTTAGCTTACAGCTTGTGGAGGGTTCAGTCCATATTCAGCTGGCTATAAGGCAGAGTGGCACATGGCAGAGGGCTACAGTTCATGGCGGCAGAACACAGCAAAAAAAACAAGAGCAAAAGAGAGGAATGGCGGCAAAGCAGCCTCTTTTCTTCCCTTACATTGTAAACAGGCTCTGCCCATTCAGGGGGGCATGTAGCACTCATATAATCTCCATGCCCTCCTCTTCCACAGGCTCCATGATGTATGCAAAGTAGGCACCCTGGCTTCTTGCTGAGTCACTCAGCCAAATCTCTAGACTCTCCCAAGTTGACACAATGTATCAACCATAACACTATGACATAAAGTAGCAACAGTGATTATTTAATTTAGAGTAAATAGCATAGGTGCCCTGCTTCATCCCAGTCTTATCTCCTCAGAAAACTGATTAACCTGAGAATAAAGCAAACAAGTCTTGCTATAAGATTTTGTGTTTTGAAACTATCTGGTAAAGCACAGGAAATGGTTATGGAGTTGGGGTTTTAAAAGTCTTAACATATAAAAGCATAGAATTAAATGAGGAGGATAAAGCATATTGATAATAATACAATTAACTAGATTAGATGTTGTCCATAGTAAATATCTGATATGCCAATAAAGCAACTATTTAAAGTCTTCAAAATCAAGAAAGTCTTCAAAATCAAGATAATCCCATGTGGTTAATTAAAGGTTGATTATTCCTTCAATGTTTATTGGAAACCAGTTCTGCACTGCATATATACAAAGGAAAGACATGCAAGAGAAGAGTTAGTTGTTTTATTTTATCTTTTATACATACGTTTGCATTTTCTCTCTCTTAAATGAAATTTTCTTTAGGCTTGTCTTGGTTACTTTTCTCTCGTTGCTGAGACAAAATACCCAACACCCCAAATGAAGAAAGGAAAGGTTTATTTAGCTTACAGTTTGTGGAGGTTTCAGTCCATACTTGGCTGGTTCAGAGGCAGAGTGGCACATGGCAGAGGGCAAGCTGTTTATGGCGGCACAGCAAAAACCACAAGAGCAAAAGGGAGGAATGGCAGGCAGCCTCTTTCTCTCCTTTACCTTGTAAACAGCCTATGCCCACCCAGGGGGTGCTAGCTCTCACACAGTCTCCATGCCGTCCTCTTCCACAGGCTCAGGATATGTACAAGGTAAGCACCCTGGCTTCCTGCTGAAACACTCAGCCAAACCTCTAGACTCCCCAAGTTGACACAATGTATCAACAATAACAAGGCTCAAATAGCTTCTTGTCTAGAAGCTATGTTTCTTGCCCTCATAGTTATTTTGGTGTTCGCTAGATCTGATTTCAGTGATAAAAAGCATTTAAGTTAATTGGGCAAAATATATTTTCAGATGGTGTATGATATCTTTATTACCTGTTTGCTTACTATTTATTCACTAATGTTACTGTTATTATGTATGTCACTTTCAACTTTAAGTACAATATGCAGTTAAAGATATTACTAGCATTTCTGATGTATCCATTTTCATGTTCCTTTTCCCATTGAATTTCAGAATTTATAATCACTTTAATTGGTTGCTTGGATGAGTTATCTTATTTCCAAGCACCCTCCAAAGCCTCATGCTAGTGCATTCCACCTCCACAGGGAAGGCAGGTGGGCTGCAATTTAAAAACAATTCTCAGTGTAAGTTATTAAGTGATATTATTCCATCATCTATGGTCTGTGGAAACTTCCAGGTCCATATCCAAATGGATATGAAATGTTCAACTTTAGTAGTTTCCTGCTCCGAAAATCACATTTCTTAATTGAAAATTCCAGTAATCTAAGGTGCTAATGTATTTTCCCTTCCAACTTTTTCATTTTGATATGATGAAACATTTTATCAATGCTACCTTACTTCCCACACTGTATTAATAAAAAGGACTGCTTTAAGCAAATACACCTTTCCTCCTGTGAGAAAAACCCAAAGATTCTATTATTTAGTATTGTAGGAAAGCTGCCATTTTTATTAGTGAGCTTTCCCTTCACACACCTACTCAGCTGTATCTCAGCCTCATCCCTTTCATTTCACTGAAAGTCTCTGTACCTGAGGAGATGCACATGGATGTAGAGGTGTAATGGGACGAGGTAAGTTTTCACAAGTCTTAAGTATTGTGTTGTTTATGACCAAATCGCATTCGACTCTCCAAGGAGAAATCCCTGCAAGGAACTGTGGTGGAGTGATGAAGGAAAGTAAACAGGGAAGGTCCCTGATTTGTTTCCAGGAAGAGGATGCATCAGCTCCGAGAGTGGGGAGCTGGGTTGTTGTGCCAGATGGTTGACAAGTTTGGATAAAATCTGACACAGTTACCTGCAGAAAAGGGGAGCAGGAGATGCTGAAGAATAGGTAGTGTGATTACAGGTGGCTTTGGTTCCTCAGTGAACAGTGTCTGTGTGTGACTGTCTGGTCAATTCATGGAATGGAAGAAGTCCCATCAGTCGCTCCTCCATGACCTGGCTAGTTGCACTCCCCCTAAAGTCTGTGCTACTCAGTTTCCTGTTTTGAGTTTTAGTAATCCTCTTAACTGGTCCACTAACTCTTTATTCTTCTCTAAACCTTGATCCTAATAAGGAAGGACGTGAACATTTAAAATTTTTCTCACATTACAGTAAAACCAGGAAAGAGGGGAAGGAGGTGACATATGTTCGGTGGCCAAGTAGACTTTTGTTTTTGTACCTTGGTGCTTATTCCATGCTTGTATTTGGAAAACACTGAAAAAGTCCAATTTTATCTCAAAGCTTTCAGTGGTGATTCCGATGAGGACTGTGGTAAGGATGGTGGGTGGGCTGGCCAGTTGTTTTCTGGATCCTAACAAAAATTGCAATAGAAGAAAAGAAGAGAGTATGCTAAGGAGCATTTGGCCATCTGCATTTTTCCTCCCAACAACTAGTTGTCTCCTCCCACCTCTTTCCCCACTCCTGTCAACTACTGTGGAACTCAGTGTGGAGATTCCTCAAAAAGGTAGGATTAGAAGTCCCATTTGACTCAACCATTCCCCTTCTGGGTATCTTCCCAGAAGAAATGAAAACATCTCCAACAGTGATATATGCACCCATGTTTATGGAAGCACAATTTGATATAGCTCAATCTTGGAAACATCCCGAATGTCCATCAGTGGAGGAATGGATAATAATACAGTGGAGTACTACTCAGGTATAAAGAAGGGTAACCTTGAGGCTTTTATAGGTAAATGGGTACAACTAGAGACCATATTCATAAAGTGAAATAAACCAGACTCACATGTGTAAACATCATATTGTCTCCCTAGTGTAAGAAACTGAAAGAGTAAATAGGATCCAAAAGGTACAACAGATATAGTGAAAGAGAAAGAAACTGCTCAAAAGGAAAGAACAACTGGGATGGGGAAAGGAGAAAAGAAGGCGGGGGGAAAGATATGTAGTTAGAATTCTTCACAAATGAAATTTTACGTAGATTTCTAGAGTGAAACATAAAGTAAAGCTGAACTGGTGAAGTGTAAGGAACTCAAACCTAGCCTTCTCCTTTTCCCTTTGTTATTCCCAATAAAGGGCAGCTAAAACAGCAGCATTTCTGCAAGAGGAAGTCCAAGGGCCTGTATCTAGCAGCACAGAGTCAGGATGTGCTGACGCTTGGTGCTATCAGAGTGGTTTGTGATTGTTTAATGTGACTGGGCATTGAACCCAAGGCCTGTGCACTGAGTGATATCCCAGCCCTTTATTATTTTTTTTACTTCTATTATGTTTTATTTTTAGTGACAGGGTCTTTCTTAGTTGCCTAGGCTTGGCTCAATTTGTTTCTGCTTCAGTTTCCCAGAATGCTGGAATTATAAGTGTATACCACCATACCTGGTGCATCAGGATGTGACTTAACATACCTTTATCCTAGGTCACTAGGTAGATACTACCCAGCAATTCTATGATACTAGAAGTAGAGATCGCATTTCTGATTATTACTAAGCTGTATGTTATGACCTCTCATTACTTCATTTGGGAGAAGGGCATCACCAGGAATAAAAAGTAGAAACAACTTGCAAAGAAAGGAAAATCATATTTTGTGCACAAATAGCTTCCAATAATTACTGATGTAAAAGATAAGGTAAACTATAAGGCTATTTCTTCATTCATTACTACAGGAAATAGACAAAATAGAAATATGAAATCATAATTACTGCTGGAAACCAAAGGCTAAAGTAAGTCCTTTAAAACAAATCATTTGTAAAGCCTGTGTTATGGTTGATACATTGTGTCAACTTGGGGAGTCTAGAGGTTTAACTAAGTAACTCAACAGTTGTAAATCTTGGGGTAAACAGGATATGCTCTTACCCTTGTGGGATGTTGTTTATGTTAATTTGGGAAGCTTTAAAGGTTAACTGTGTGATTCAGGAAGAAGCTAGGGTGCTTTGTATACATCCTAAGCCTGTGGAAGAGGAGGGCATGGAGACTCTGTGAGAGCTACACGCCCCCTGGGAGGGGGTAGGCTGTTTACAATGTAAGGGAAGGAAAGAGACTGCTTGCAGCCATTCCACCCTTTTGGCTGGTTGGTTTTGCTGTGCTCTGCTGCCCTGAACAGTTTGCCCTCTGGCATGTGCCACTCTACCTCAGAACCAGCCAAATATGGACTGAAACCTCCACAAACTGTAAGCTAAATAAACCTTTCCTTCCTTCATTTTGGGTGTTGGGTATTTTGTCTCAGCAACGAGAGAAAAGTAACCAAGACAGCCTGAAATTTCATTTCCTATGTTTTAGAAGATGCCTGCTAGAAATTTACATCTTGTCTTCTAAAAGGGTTTTAATTTATACAGCCAAGTTTTGGAGATACTGTTTTATACTTTCTCTCTTGCATGGATTGGAAGACACTTGATAAGATACACTCTAAACACATCAATCAGTAAGCTTTGTGTCTAAAAGAATCAGTGAAATGTGGTCTGCACCACGTGGCTATGTGATCCTATAAGATCTAGAGCCCACTAGATGGACATCTTGTTCTAGTACCTTCTTCTTGGGCACTCTGTTCAAATCAGGGAGATCATTCCAACCATTCTGAGAACCTGGAATCGGTAACACAGGACATCTTCCTTCCGAATAAAGGAAGAAAATGAAACTGAACTCATCATCTAACACTTTGTAATCCTTCCTAACTGAAGCGTCACATAGGTAATACCAATTGAGTTGTTGGGTTCACTACATAATCTTGGATTCTAAAACTCACACCTTTAATAGTCATAGGTCTTGGCTTGATAGGCAGGGTTTCTTGATATTGCTTGTATTTATTGGGGAAAACTGTGCCAAACATAAGGATGATGAAGTTTTTATGTCTATACTAGTGCACAGCCCATAAAGATCTGCTATTTTTTCCTAATGAAGAGTAAACCACCAGAGTCTACTAAAAAAAAGTCTTCTGATACATACAGCACTGCCCAAAAAGTGGGAGCAATTTCTTCCTTGCCAAAAAACCAATTAAACAAAAGTGAATCATCTACAAATACTCTAAACAAAGTAGAAATACTATTTTTAAAAAAGTCAAACTATATGACATAGTAATGTTTATAATCTTTGCCTTAAGAATTACTTATAAAGTAGAAAAAGGCATTCAAATATCTGTACAGGCTGACAACAATTCTACTGTCAATTATATGGTACAATTCCTCTCAAAGGCACACACAAAGTCCTATCATTGCAAAGTTAAAAATGGACACGAGTAATAGAACTCACTGTTTTAATACCAACATCTTCAAGAAAGCAAATATTTTGGAAAATAGGATACTTTTAAAAACATAACATAATAATTTTACATTTAAGCATATGTTTTAAAATCTTCTATAAAAAACCAAATACTTGCTTTAAAAAAAAAACTCTTCAGTTTGTGTATAGAGGCAAAAACCTCCCCCTCCAATATATTTTCTTTCAATATTTCCACTTTTACTTGTTTATCTGATATAATTCACAACAAATTGCTGAGAAACCAAAGACACTGTGGTAACATGAATGATGTCAAGCACTTTTAAACTATAGATCTAACCATGTACTCATTTGATTTTTTTTTTTTTTTGGTCTTTTTGAGACAGGGTCTCTCTATGCAGTTCAGGCTGGTCTTGAGCTCTCATTGTGTAGCCCAGGCTGGTCTTGAATTTGGAATGATCCTCCTGCCTTGGCCTCTTGGCCTCCCGAGTGCTGAGATTACAGGTGTATGCCACCACACCCAGCATCATTTGCTTTGACTTTGAAAAGAGAATTTCCTACATGCTCACTAGGAGGTAAAATGCCAAATAAAGCTCAAAATGCTAGAGTTAACCACAAAAGATTAAATCACATGCTGTTACCTGCTTAAAAATTCTTAACACTGCTGGTCACATACAGGTTGATCATTTGACTCTCCCATCACCACCAACCTTAACTGTATAGAAGACAATCTTGGTAGAGATATATTTATATTTATATAAAATAAACAGCTTTTATGATTTAAAGCTATCTGTCATGTAAATCCAATCAATTGTAAAATTTGATTCAATTAAGATGCCAAATAATAAAAGACTCAGATCAGATTTAGGACACCATCATCTTTGCGGCTCACATGCATTACTGCTAATGTCCATTAATTATATTTGGTGATTGAAAGATTTCCAAAGGTATATTTTGCAACCAAATCGCCTTCAAACATAAGTGTCTGGTCTTGGACAGACTGATTTTCTGTAGACAAAATGTAGAAGTCACTTCAATGTTATTGTTGAAGACATTCTTAACTCTACTTCTTATAACTGCTCCTTCTCCCTCCATCAACCCCCCACAAAAAAAGCAAACTAACCTCAAAAAAGCACAAAACTTACTTTTTTTACTTAGACAAGGTCTGTCTTACTCTGTAGCTCCAGCCTGGCCCCAGACTTGCACTCCTCCTCCTCAGCCCATGGAGCCCAGCTCCAAAATTTACTTCTTAAAACAAGTCATGTGAAATATTGCCTATCCAATTAAGCAAGTGTTTAGCTAAAGTGAATTCCTCTATGTCAGATCAAATCAACAGCAACATTATCATTTTTTTTTCTTTTACTGTGCTATTTTAAGAGTAAATTCTATCCCTTTATTTAAAATAACAGTTATTTCCTTAATCATTTGCCTGGGTTTTTTTCTTTCTTTTTGGTTTTTTGTTTTGTACTGGAGCTCAAACTCAGGGCCTTGTATATATGAGGCAGGGGCCCTGCCACTGAGCTTCATCTTCAGTCTTCTAAAACTTGAGACAGGACCTTGCTAAACCGCCCAGGCTGGAGTTGAATTTGTGATCCTCCTGCCTTAGCCTCTTGAGTAGCTGGGATTACAGATGTAATCCCATTTTCTATTTGACAAATGGAATTTAGCAACACCCCTGAGGACAGCTTCTCAACATATTGTACCACATAAACCAATGTTATTCAAAGCTGATCCACATCAGCTGAGAATCCTAGCTGTTTAAATTCAGATTCTAATTCATTAGGAAAATGGCAGGGCCTGAAGTCCAGTCTTTCCAGCCACCCACCACTGTGACACAGATACTGCTGGTCTCACAGCAGTAGGAATTTAAAGAGAAACAGAAAGAGTCCGCATGGCTCTGCAGACTCTAGCACTGCATCTGTTAACACCAATATACTGCACCATTGGCACTGTGTCCTAGTCTTTGCTGCCAGGTTTGTAGGGCCCCAGTGGGCCTTTCTACATTCTGAAGAACATGTAATTTCTGGGGTAACATCATGAATATGAATATAAATATAAGTAACAGGGCCAGGAAATCCATAACCATCTCACACTACCCTGCTGGGGGGTGCATGGACTGGCAGACTACTTAGCACACGCCTCCCAGTTCTTCTTTTGCTAGAAATGGTGCTTCTAGCAATGGAGAAGAGGTAAGCAGGCTAGAACATAGCAACTCCAACTGTCAGAAAATAAGGGTTCAGGTCAGGCCAACCTCAAATCAAAACAAAAGTTCTAATTCAACCACCTTCATGTGGCAAGGGAGGAACCAAGAGAATACACTAATTAAGAAGGAATTCAATTCAGTTTTGAGCTCAAGAATCTCAAGCTGATTGTGGTGGTGCAACCGCTAATCCCAGCACTCTGGGTGGCTGAGGCAGAAGGATCACAAGTTTGACCCCAGTCCGAGTGACTGAGACCCTACCTTAAAATAAAAAATAAAGGCTGAGGATATAGTGTGAAGGCCCTGTGTTTAACCCCTAGTACTTCTAAAGTAAAACCAAAACATTCTGTGAAGTGAGAGAGGCACTCCAATAGCCTAAAATCTTGCCATGTGGAATGAGACTCTAAGATTAACTGATTAAGACATTTTTCATACAATATGACTCTTAAACAAGCAAACTTCTTCATCCTGGTTAATGGAAGAAAACAGTAACTAATGATAATTATCCGTGCTTTTTTATTTTTAATTTCAACAATGACCTATGACCTTACAACCAACACCCCATGTGAGACAGTAACTTACTTAGCCTACAGTTTTTAAGTGCTTGGAGAGTCTTATGTTTGTGTTTCAGCAGGACCAACCTGATTCCCAATACTGATGAACTCTTTAGCCTGACCTCCGCAGTGGCACTGAGGGGCCAATGCATTACACACCCAGAAGTATTGTCAGGAGTTTGGGGCTGGCCCTGTGAGTTTCAACAGCACTCCCTCTTTCCCTCCATGGCCAGAAGGTGGTAAAGGCGACAACTGTGTACAACTGTTTTGTCTCTGACCTCTTGGGGCAGGGAGTCACATGGACATGCAGGCCTGGCAGGGTGTCCTGATCTCATGAACTAGTAGCAGCACAGAGAAGCTTGTGAGGTAATCTTCATATGCTCCCTTGGCAAGATGGCAGTAAAGTCACAATGAAGCCGAATTTAACTTTAGGAGTAGAAGTGAATCAAATCTGCTTCCATAGGACTCTCAATAGGAGCAGTCAGCTGGGCTGCTAGGGTCACAGAACCAAAGGGAGGAGCCTCACAATAACCATGCCTTCTCTGTGATACCTGCCCACCTATCTCTGATTCTTAAACCATGTACTACATTCCAGTATATTTTATTTTGACCCAGATAAGCCTTGTTCAAATTCTTTTATCAATCTGCATGATTCTACTTTTACCAGGTACCTAGAAGGTCCTACCAAGAGACGGAAAGTAGAGAAGTGGTTTGCAGAGGCCGGTGAGAACATGAAGTTACTGCAGACTGAGGTGCTCATTAAGAATTAATGAATGGAAGTTCCGGGGAAGATGGCGACCAGGTGAGCAGCAAGGGAGCGAACCTCCTTAATAAACACCACCAGCTCGAGACAGACTTGGCGAGCGTGAATGCCGGGACCTCGGCTGGGAAGTTTAAACTGGGCGTATTTCTCTGAGATGCCGGGGGAGATGTGGTAGGGCGAACCAGGCTGCCGGGGCGAGATGTGGGAAAGCCCCAGACGCTGGGAGCCAGGGACGATCCGCGCGGGGAAGAAGCTTGGCTCGGTCCAAGCACAGTGGGAGCGCGGCCGCCTAGGTCCCTCCCGCCTCCCGAGCCGGTGCAGCCCCCCGGCGACTCCCGACAGAGATCGGCTTGCTAGCGGCGGAGACGCCCGGCAATCCCACGTTTCGCGCGTGTCGGGCGGGCCGCGCGGAAAGCCCCAAGCGCCGGGAGC
>PVLD010028656.1:0-19126 GCA_004027595.1 Dinomys branickii
TTTGCATGTCTGTATATGGGTCCATACATCTACAATTCGAAGATATCAATGGATAAAGCAACAACTACTGTTGAGACCATATCACCTTGTCTATAGATTAGTTGTGATTGTACTATTTTCTATGATAATGGGTGTCTGTTTGTCAATGTTTTTGTACTTTTATGTTTCTAAAATAATAAAAAAAAAAAAAAAAAAAAAAGAGTGTTGGAATCATGCCTAACATAACATCAGTATTCAAAAAATATTTCTCATTTATTATATTATTCTTGTCATTGATTTCTTTGTTTCAACAACTCTTGAAGGCAAGGGCTATATTTATCTCTCTGTATAGGTAAGGCTTGCAAATGTATGTTCTCAATAAGCATGGGCTGACTGTACCAGCTTAGCAGAAAAATTAAAGTTCGTTTCTGGGTCATAACAACTAAAGAAAAGAAAATTAGAATGCATGACTAGTCTGAATCATGTAAAAGAACATGGGAAGAGAAATAATAATTTAGAAAAACCTCCCTGTTAGAGTCTGAATACAGTGATACTGTGGTTGCCCAAGAGCTCCAAGCTCAAACTTTCCACTAATAAAACAGCAAACTTCAAAAAAATCTGCTCAGTGTTCATAACTTTGCTAGATAGTTAAACTGAAAATCTGACTTGAAATAACCTGTGTGGGCTGAGAGTGAGTCACGTGTCACATTTCACCCAGGACACAAAGTGGTGACACTTCAGTCTAAGTGTGGCTCACCCAGACAACATATAGTGCCTGTGTTAGTGCATTAAAACATCCCTGCTTTTTTTGTGCTTTATTTGCATAAAATATTGTACCTATGGCTCCAAAGAAGTCAGTGATACAAGCAGTAAAGCTAAGAGGAAAATTGTGAGAACTACAATAGAGTTAAAGAAATGATTCTAAAATTTGTTAAAGTCCTGCAAAAATGAGTTTATAAGTGTAATTTTTGAGCCACAGAACTAGTTATTTGGGTTTCCTAAAAGTATGCTCACCTTCCAACTTTCTGGTATTTGAACACGAATTTGGAATGACCAAAGCAAGTCCAAAGTCCAGCAGGACAAACATTTTATTAAGTCCTGTAGTTCATGTGCATCTGAGGCAGTCTGTGGCAATATGTGAACTCTAAAGAGCTTAGGTGGCTCCACCTCTATGGTACTGCCAGTGGCTGCAGCTTCCGTGGCTTCTCTATGGGGCCAGCTCTACTCCCTCCTTGCAATTTTCCTCAGACAATCCATGTTCCTGGCTTCTTCAATGTTCTGGGATCTCTGCTGGACCATTGGCTTCACCCTTGCAACTTCACACACTGTTCTATTAGGGGCATAATACCTGGCCTCCCAGATCTTCTGAAATGTGGGTGGAAGCCTGTCTGACCTGAAAACTCCTGCATTTTGCATGTATCTAAAACCAGCACTGCCTGGATGAGGTCAAGGTCTGTTGCCAACAGTAGTAGTAGCCTAGTTTCCTTCTTTCTTGGCTGTAGAGATCGAGTGCCTATGAACCAAATCCTGAGGAACAACTTCCCTAGGCTACTGGCATTTCAGAACATGGTGTACTAAGGGCCCTCTTCTCAAAGCAGTCTTCCATTTTTGCAATTTTCAGGTTGTAAAGGGTGGAGTCCTGCTGCTTCTTGTGATGCCCCCAGGTCATCTTTTCTTTTCTCTTGCTCCTTCTCAGCAAACAAGATCTCCTCTGTTCTATCTTTGCAATCCAGTTTTACTGGTACTTCCTTTCTGTCCAAACTTAAAATGTTATAAATCATTCTGCTAGGCTGTTTGCTCTTGATTCTGAACATAAATCTGGCTTAAGTCCTCCAACAGTAGCCACATCACTGCCTGAACATTAGACTGCCTTAATATTTTTTCTACAAGATTAATTAGTATTCTGCCTTTAATCTCAGGCTCAGGCAAAGTCTCTGGACACATGTGAAATGCACACAAATTTTCTGCTAAGGCATAACACACATCATCTGGAGTCCAACAGTCAATACAGAGCTCCCCAGGAGAAACCTCTGAAGCCTGGTTTTCACTGGCAGCATTTCTATCAGCAGTCTGGTTTTTGGAGGTCAGACTAGAATCTATAAAATACAGCCTTAGGTGTTCCAACTCTACTTTTTCAGGAGGCATTTCCAAATCTTTCCTCCCTTAACTTTGCGCATTGATTATTTTGTCTCAGTAATGGGAAAAGTAACTAAAACAGGCGGGCAGCACTGACACCAGGTTGGAGCACTCTTAATCCTACCCAGAACTATTCCAAACCAATCATTGGACTAATTTAGTAATCACATACCCTTGATCTCAGCATCATACACTTAATTCCAGCATCACACACTCTAGAGCCATTCACCTCTGAGAAGCACTACCTATGACCACATGAGGCTTTGTGGGGACAACTAGACACAAGCAGTAGTTAAGCCATATTACCTCTAAATGCACAGGAAGTGATTACTGCTAATACACTCATGAGTTGTTACCCATAGGATTTTTCAATAGTATCAATGGGTCTTATTGGTATTCATTTTTTTGATGGCAAATAATAATTTTCCAATCCTGGAAAGTACCCTATTAACAATACTCTTTTTTCCTTTGATAGCTTAATAAAAATGAAAATCTAAATTTTATAATTTTAAAATTTCACCATGTGTTCTTAATTTTATCAAGAAGTCCTAGATAAAAACTTTTAAACCTAAGACACTGTGTGCATGGCAGGGTAGTTATCAGATCATTTGGAGTTAATCTAGAATAAGGCACAGAATAACATTTTTAACATTGGACATACACAGACCAGTTGTCAAACTGAGAAAATACGTAATGTGACAGCTGCACTATGTGGTTTGCCAAAGTCTAATCCCAAATAAATGTTCATTCTCTCCAGTGCAATTAACTGTCCTATATTGGCAAATCTTGCTAGAAGATCATCAAGGTAGATTACCTTCCAGCATTATGAACTAAATACTTACAGGTGTTATATCATCAGTTATAACTTACAAACTTTTGCATTTAGCAAGACAGCCAGGCAAATGAATCATCTAATTTATGAATTATTTATAAGAAATTCACAGCATGCTCCTGGCGTCATCCATGGCCTTTTCTAGGTCATATGACACCAATTAGATCTGAATTTTAAATTATTCAATAACCCGAATTCTCTTGTCATTTAACATATAGATATCAAGGCAGTAAACAAGTTAAATCTAATGGGCCCTGGAGGTTTAAGCTCCTCCACAGCTCAGCAGTTAAAGCTGTAGGCCATCAACAGAAGAGAAAAATAACAGAATGCAGCAGTCAAACACATTTGCAAGGCTCTAATAACTTATTCTAGTTCCCAGAAGGACTGTAGAACAACTTAGGAATATTGAGTCTAAAAGACATTAAAGTCAATAATTATGAGGTTTAAAAGAATATAGCAATACAGAAGACAAATGGTGATGTGTAAATGGCAGAACAATACCCACAGATAACAGATGCCGTTTCAGGCCCTAGGACATGTATGTCATAGATCTGCCAACATTTTTAACAATAACTACTGGACTCAGAAAAGGCTAAATTTCATATTACTTAATGATTCAAATCTTTAGCAAAAGTTGGAATTTGTTGAGTTGCTATTGTAATAATTGACAGTATATACAAGTTAAAGTAAAAAGACTATGAGTAAAATTCCAGAAGGAATTCTTACTATTCTGTCATATTAGGCAAGTTACTTTCCCTCTGTTAAGTAGTTTAGCCTTTTGTAAAGAAAGGGGTTGGGTTTGGTGATTTCTACAAGTTATGCTATCTTTAAGAGTCAAAACCCCAGGGTTTGGGCTGTTGTACCCCAGAGAATGAGAGAAAAGAAAAAGAGCTGCATGAGAAATCATACCAGTTAGCATACCAATTCAGCCATCAACTGATAGACCTACAGCAAAGTTACTAAATATCCTTTGTATTTCCATATAAAATTCTGTTTTAACTCTGTTACTGCCTTATTTGACTCATATACTCAAAGAACTTAATCATTTTTATTTATGCAGTTTGATACTAAATCTAAAATATACACAATTGAAGCCCAAATAATATAAATGAAAAGTTGTTATTAAGTCTAAATAATTTCATGGGATTAAAAAGGGTTAAATATTCACTAAAGAAATAGGTAGCAATATTCCTGACTCAAATTGTGTTCAGATAGATGATTACAATTGCAAAAAGAAATGTAAAAGGAATTTTTAATATGCTTTTCTAAAACTATGAAAGGAAACAAGCATATAGATATTTTTATTATTTAATAAAGGCTATAAAAATGGTAAAATAATTTTATAGCAAAAATTTAAACACAGGCAAAGACAAGGTAACACCTCTCTCATCTGTAGAAACGGTGAGTACAGTCTCCAACAATACAAAAATGAAAGCAAAACATTTGCAAGAATAAACTCAATTAGAATTGATATTCAATAAGAATGCATCCAAGAAAATGATTCTCAGAGGTTACATCAATTTCTTGTGGCACCCTGTTGTTTGTAGAGAGCAACCCTGGGCTTGTAGCAGCCTTCCCAGGACTGTTCAACAATCTCTCTCATCTTTCTCCAGTAACAGTCATGTTCCAGAATTGGTATAAGAGTCACATGTAAAAAGATAATTCTTAATATAGTTCTTTTTATATAAAGTATACTAGATATACCTCTTCACATCGGGTTTCACCTACTAAAATTACACCCAGAACTATCCTAAACCTACCAGTGGACTAATCCAGTATCATACACCCTGATTCAGTATCATAAACCCATGACCTAGTCACTCCCAAGAGCCCCAACTATGAACACAGGAGGCTTTGGGGGGACATCTAGATATAAGCCATACTGTGGAGATTTCCCAAAGTGAATAAAAAATTTATTATTAATGAGAAAGTCTTCCTTAAGTTTCTATATTCACTTTTTTCTTAGTAAAAAGTGGCTTAAGACCAAGGATGCCAGAGTCTAGGAAGAATCATTTTTGAAAATATTTGTGCAAGTTAGAGTAGCCCTTTTTTGAAGACAAGATTGTTTTGAATTCTTTCTCCTTTACTTATTCAAGGTCAAATTTTGGTTTTCAAAATCTTAGGATATTGCTTATCGGAGTTTCTTATAAAAAGCCATGAGATTTCATTTAGAAATGGGGAGGGGGTCAACCCAGACAGGTTGAGTTTTCTAGTGTTCAAGTGCCCCGACTCCTTTTCTATTCTTCAGAATTGTGCTGGTATCACTTCACTTTATTGTGGTGTTGCTATTCCCCTAGCTCAAATTATTCGTACCCTCCCAGGTATCCCAGAACATTCTATTCATTCCATTATTGTTGAATTTATTTCACCTTGCCATTGTAACTCTACCCATTTTCATAGCTCTTAATTTTTCTTGTGTAATTTAAGGATTTATTTAAACATCAATTAATAAAAATTGTGAACTGTTTGAGGATAGACATTGTGCCTCTTCATTGCTATACCCTCAGTTAAGAGAAGACTAAATGCCCAACAAATAATGGTTTTTATACAGTTTATTGTATGAAACTTGAGCACCAGGACATTGTTTCTTTCAACTTCATATTTAAATGATTTTATTCTTTACATAAAAAGATGCTTAAGTTGATAAATATTTGTTGAATGAACTAATAAGCAGGATGAAGAAGCAGTAAGAGTCAAATGACCCAACTTGTATCTTTAGAACTTGATGGCAACTTAATATTAAAATCCACTCAATGTATTTCTTTTCTTTTTTTTTTTTTTTTTTTTTTTTTTTTTTTTGCGGTACTGGGGATTGAACTCAGGATCCTGCGCTTGCTAGGCAGGTGCTTATTCCACTGAGCTATATCCCCAGCCCCACTCAATGTATTTCAGGAGCCACTTATGTTATGTAAATATACTTTCTCAGAGTATCTAAAGGTTGAAGAAAGTTCTACAAGCAGAAGAAAAATTCCAACTTTGTCTGGCATTGCTCACAGGCAATAAATATAGAGATCTAAATGTCTCTTTAGTTTAATTTGGTGAAACAGTAAAGTATAAGAGTTTTGGGATAAGAGTTCAAACTTAAAGCACAGATCACCACATTGTTTTCTAAAATGTGCATAAAATGCATAAAAATGATTAAAATAAGAAACTGCATTGAAAGACTATGAAAGGTGTACAAATCAACCTAACATTAGAATAGGCAAACAGATTGTAAGATAGAATGCCTGAACAAAACAGTACTGCTTCAGGATTCCTATTTTGAGTTTAATTTTTAAATCAACCTTAACATAAGTGTCTTTCCTATAATGAAAATAGATGGCACATTTTGAGATATACAGCAGTATATTAAAAAAATTTGTGTGAGTTTGGGACAAATTTTTAAAACGTAAAGTTAATTGTGTTTTCCCCAAATCTTTTTTTCAGTTAATGATGTCATCCAATGTTTATAAGGACACTACAAAACAAAATCATCCTATAACCAGTTTTTAAATACACAAATCTATCCTTTTTGCTCCTTTCTTTGGGTGCTACACTGGTACAAAATACAAGGAGGAATTATGATGTTGGTCATTTTGGGAGGAATAGTTTTTTAATGACTATTAGATGTAAGATACACAGGACTAGACAAAACTACATCAGCCAAAACCAAACATTGTATATTTGTCTTACAACAGAATAGAATATATCAATATTATTGGTAAACACTTTCAGAATTATGATCCTTCCTCTCTATAATCTTAAACCTTTGGAGGGGCAGGAAGGATGAGAATCTAGTAGTACCTGCCAGCTAACAGGCTAGGTGTCAGGGATACAGGGCTTGATAGACTCATTCCCAACATTTATGACCCTTAAGTTCTGGCTAATAGGGGAAAATATTTTATGTGATAAGATCTAGCAAAAGTGTTATGACCAAAAAAACAGCAGTAAGAGATTAGCTTTGCTTTTACTTATATCAGGAGAAATAGGGAAGGATTCATAGTAAAGTTAGTGTTTACATTTCAAAAGGCAAATTGCCATAATTAATGATAAAAATATGAGGGTATGTAGGATAGGGCATTTCATGAAAATGGAAAATACAAATAGTAGGACAAGAACTATGAAAATTAATATGTATGATGAATTCTAAGGAGTCAAGAGTGTGGTGGAGAATGGATGAAGCAAAAAACAGGTCAGGGTTAGGATAAAAATGGTATTAATGCCAGCTAGAGCTGTTTGGTTTGTGGCCATAATACTAAAACGCTAAAACCACAGTATGTTATTTACTGAGATGTTCTGGCTAAAGAGGAAATGGACTTACATAAATTTAACTGGTATTTACACATAAATATAAAGAAATATGTTAAAAACTGTAAGAAGTCTTTGAAAGAAAATTCAAAATTTATAAAGTGATAAAAACAGTGTACAATATTCACATATAAACGTGTTTTGCAGGCTTCATATAACATAGAATGTTGCCTTGCTAAGAATAAAAAGATCACACACAATGGTTGAAACATTAGTAAGAGACTGTGGGGAAGAGGCATGCATTAATGACCTCAGGTATATGCAGAATCTAAATCGTTGAACTTATACAAGTTAACAGTAGAATAGTCATGACCAGAGGCTATGGAGATAAGAGGAAAGGAAGGGCTGGCAAAGATTGGGCAAAGGGTAATAGCTTACAATTCAATAGCTATATAAGAGAAATAAATTGTGGTGTTCTATTGTATAGTAGAACTATACATAACTATAAATAATGGTACATATATTTTTTAAATGCTAGAAGGATTTTGAATGTTCTTGCCACAAACAAATTATAAAGGGTAAGATGGCTTTCCCTGATTTGAACATTATTCAATATATGCCTCAACTGAAACATCACATGGCATTCCATAAATATGTAAAATCATTGCTTATCAATTTAACTGTGTGCATGGAAATGATGGTTGGATCTGAGGCAAAGAGTAGCACAAGGTACCACTTTTTATGACACTATAGCTCAATGTGGCTATGCAGAAACTAGTGACATGGAAAACTGATGCATGTACTGAAACTAGTAAATGACTGTTCATTGTAAGCTGAAGGAATGCACATATACTGCTAATATGGCAATTTACCTTTTTTAGTTTAATTGTTGATAAACAGAATTTTTGAACTGTACAAAACTATGAATGCTTACATTGTCCATAAATATGGACTGGAATTTAAGTTTTGTGCAGGAATGTGTCCTGACAGTAGAGTAGCAATAGGAAAAGATTTTAGAGTATGCATTAGAATATAAACACTGATTCCTTCATCTAGAAAGTTTTATTAAAAATTAGTTGAAAAAAGAAAAACAGTATACCTAGTTAAAAATGGATTTCACAAAGACAGATGCATACAATCAGGATTATTTATCCCTAATTATTTAAAACAACCATTAACAACCTTTATTATCTGCTGAGGTGTGATAGTTATATGGTAGAAGAGTTAAAGTCTACTGAGACTCTTTGAACAGACCTTCACTGTTTCTGCATAGCCACCCAAAGATATGTTTGGTCTCTTAACTTTATTTTTATTTTTATTTTTTGGTCTCTTAACTTTAAAAAGATAGAACTAGACTGATCAGCTGCTAAGTTTAGTATTTTTTGAAAACTGATTCTTAATCAATACTTGCATTCTGAAAATCCAATGTGGTCTTCAAAGGTAGAGAACACTGAAGAGCAAAATGAATGGTACTAGTTTGGAAGAGCAAAGTCCCTAAGGAGTGTCATATGCCATCATTTCAATGATGTAAATGATGATATTGATACTGGGCACCTGTGAAAAATTATCATAGACCTCCTTTCAAGTCTGATGTATGGAATTTTATTTTCCATCAGAAGACTCATAAATAGAAAATCAATTCCCTTACTGGAAGAATTTAACTGTAATTTGTAAGATAAATTGTTGAAACTAGCTAATGATAAAGGATCAGAGATAAATTCTGGAAACAAAATCACTTCTATTATTTTGGACAAAAAATTAAAAGAATGAATATTCAGAATCTACTGAAATTGCTTTAAAACCTCCTCTCCCATTTCTAGCAATATACTATTGTATAAGTGCTTTCTTTTACATAACAATAAAACAAAGAAAGCATTTAAATATTATCTAATACTGTATCATTATTATAACCCCCCAAAAGTCTGAAAAGGCCACTGATCTAGGAGCAAACTTGTATATCAGATTTAAAGCACTAAATATTGATATACCTAGTGCTATCAATATATGTGGTGCTCATTCAAAACATGTGCAGGCATTTAGTAAGGGATAATTATGTAATTTTTTAGCTATAACTGTAAGCAAAAAGTAGTAAGATTCAAGATTTTATACTTCCTTCATTTGTAACACATTTGTTCAGGTTGTTTACTAGAATACATGATTGTCAAAACTTTAATAAAACTTTGTCATGTATTATATCTTCTAGTATTTCACTTGTAAAAAATTTTACAAAAGCTTTTAGCTCGTGAAAGTTAGAAAAAAAAATTTAACTTTCCTTGGTCCTTTATCACAGACAGTTTGGCTTGAGAAATACTGATATACATTATCTAGAATCCAATCATTTCATTAGATAGTCTGAACAGCAGATGTAAAATAGAAGTTAGAATAAGTATATTTTAGGCTAGAGAGATAGCTCAGTGGCCTGCCCGCCTGGCAAGCACAAGATCCAGAGTTCAATTCCCAGTATAAAAAACAAAAACAAACAAAACAAAAACAAAAGCTAGAATAAGTACCTTTAAAGGCAGACCAGTAGGGATTATTATCTTACCAGAAGAGCAGAAACAAAAAAGAATGATGAAAAATTAGAGACCTGTGGGACACTGAGCACATTGGGTATATAGACATGTGGCACATAGTGATATTCTAATCAATGACAGACTGTAAACACAACAGTAATCTCATAAGAATATAATAAAGCTGAAAAATCTCTACATTCTACCAATAGTATAGCTTGTGTAATGTCATAGTATAATGCATTATTTTAGGTTTATGGTAATGTAGTATAAACAAATCTACTGCATTGCCAGTCACATAAAACCATATCATATACAATTATGCACTATACATAATGCTTGATAAAAATAATTTGTTACTGGTTTATGTATTCATTACATTACACTGTTCATCATAATTTTAGGGCATACTTCTTACACTTATTGCAAAATATTTATTATAAATATTTATTAAGTTTCCCTTCCACAGTATGCAATTATGCTGGTAGCAGCTTCATACATCTTGGGTGCATCATGAGGTCATGTTAAATGACTGACATATATACAATCTAGGTCTATAGACAAAAACCCTGTGACATCTGCAAAGTAAAAAATTGCCTAATGAGGCATTTCTCAAAATTCATCTTCATTATTAAATAATACATGACTATACATGATATGGGAGTCCCAGAAAGAGGAGAATGGAAGGGACAGAAAAATATTCTTAAAGTAATGGCTAAAACAGTTACATGGATTTTAAATTTGTTCTTGTTACAGATCTTTGTAATTCCATATCGGGTGTTTTACTTATTAGAGAACAAATATTCACCTTTTCATTTACAGTAAGTACTGTATGACTTCTCTTTGGTATTTATGAATAATTGATATCATTAGTTTTATGCTTGAGACTGAGCAGCCTTGGGCTGTCTCCATGGTGGCAGCAGGAACAGAGTCAGCCAATAGCACTGCACCCCAACCCACCTGCAAGAAGTAGCACAAGAGACATGCCAGTGGAACTGAACAGAGGCTGTGCAAGGACTAGGAGGAGCCAACTGTACATGGGATAGGCAGTTGTCCCTGTCAGGCTGTCTCTGTCTGAAAGCTCCACAGCAACTGGGAGAACTACACAGAGATAAACAAGGTAAGGAGTGGGAGGGCCACCAAGGGACATACAGAAAGTTACTGGCTGAATACTGTGGCTCCAAACCCCATCTGCAGGGCAAGTTCAGCCCTGCATACAACACTAATCCTTCCAATAAAGGAAAGTTCATCAGAATCACAGCAGACTTCTCAACACAACTTTCAAGTCAAGGAGAGCTTGGAGTGAAGTATTTCTAGTCCTGAAAGAAAACTACCTCCCACACATATTAATGTTCCCTGCAAATCTGTCTTTCAGTATCAATGGAGGAATAAGATATTCCATGACAAAGAACAATTAAAGAAATTCATGACAATCAAACCAGCTGTACAAAATGTTCTAAAGGCAATTTTAGAAAAAGGTAACAGAGACCATAATCCTAAGAACATGAATATTAAGAAGCCAACAGGTAAGGCAAGTGATACAGAGGAAAGAAAAGGAACCAACAATAAGAAAATAACATGAAAGAGCCAAGCCAGTACATACTAGGTATAACCATCAATGTAAATAGTCTCTCAATTCACCAATCAAAAGAGACTGGCAGAATGGGAATAAGATCCAACAATATATTGTATACAAGAAAATGCAATTAATTAAAGAAAAGTCATAGACTGAAAATCAAAGGATAGAAAACAATACTTTGTGTGATAAAAACTGAGAAAAAAGCAGGGGTAGCTATTCTAATTGCAGACAAAGTGAACTTCAAGCCAAGACTGATCAAAAGAGAAAAAGAAGTTCACTACGTACTTGTTAAGGGAAAACTCCAAAGGGAAGAGAGAACAATCATAAATATATATGCACCAAATACTGGCAAATTCAACTATATAAAACAAATATTGATGGATATGAAAGATCAAATAAGCACTAACACAATTCTAATAGAGGACGTTAATACCCCACTGTCACAAATAGATCAAATAGACAAAAAATAAATCAACAAGAAAATATGAGAACTGAACCAAACTATGAACAAATGGACTTAGAGATGTCCACGGAGTATTCCACCATACAACATCAGAATACATATTCTTCCTGGCTGCACATGGGATGTTTTCTAAAATATACCATCTACTGGCTCATAGAAGATTCTTAAATAAATGCAAGAAACTGAAATTATCCCATGCATATTATCAGATCATACTGCAATGAAATTGTAAATCAATGGCAAAAGAAGTCACAAAAACTTCATAAAAACATGGAAATTAAAAAACACCTTCCCCAAAAACCAGAAGGCCACAGATGAAATTAAAGAAATGAAATAGTATCTACAAATAAATTATAATGCTAATAAAACACATTGGAACCTATAGAATGCAATGAAAGCAGTCCTAAGAGGGAAATTCATAGCTGTGCATTCCTACGTCAAGAAAATAGAATGAAACTGCGCATGCTGGCTCATGCCTGTAATCCCAGCACTTGGGAGGTTGAGGTAGGAGGATAACCTTGAGCGGGAGGCCAGCTTGGGCTACATAGTGAGTTCACAGCCACCCTAGAGTACAGAACAAGAGCCTCTCTCAAAAACAAAACCTAACCAAAGAGAACAAGCTCAAATAAACAACATAATGTTGAACTTCAAAGTTCTGTAAAAAGAACAAGTTAAGCCCAAAGATGTATGAGGGAGGAAATCACAAGATCAGAGCAGAAACTAATGCAACTGAGACTAAGAAAACAATACAAGGAATCAGTGAATTCAAGAGTTGGTTCTTTAAAACATTAAATAAAATTGATAAACCCTCAGTCAACCTTTTCAAAAACAGAGAGAAATGACTGAAACTCATTCATTTCACTAGGAATGAAAAGGGTGCAATTACAATAGATCCTGCAGAAGTCCAGAAGATCATCTATACCTATTTTGAGAACTTGTACTCTAAATGAGATGGAAAACATAGAATAAATGGACAGATTCCAAGACACATATGAATTACCAAAGCTGAATCAAGAAGATATGAAAATTCTAAATAACCTAATATTAGTCAATGATATTGAAGATGTAATGAAAAACCTACCAACAATGAAAAGCCCAGGCCCTAATGGACTGACTACTGAGTTCTACAAGAAATTTAGAGATAATCTAATGCTAGTACTCCACAAAATCTTTAATGAAATTGAAAGGGAAGCAATACTCCCAAAGTAAGTATTACCCAGATATCAAAACCAGAGAAGGAGCCAATAAAAAAATAAAATATAGTAAAAAAGTACTACAGGCCAAACTCTCTAGTGAACAAAGATACAAAAACCCTCAAAAGGGGACTGGCAAACAAATGCAGCAAATCATCAAGAAGATTATACAACATGACCAAGTAGAATTCATCCCAAGGATGTAGGAATAGTTCAGCATGCACAAATAATAAATGCTATATACCCTGTCAACAGAACCAAAAGTAAAAAAACATATGATCAACTCAATAGATGAAGAAAAAACATTTGACAAAATCAAACACCCATACATGATTTAAAAAACTATAGAAAATTGGAATAGATGGTCTTTATCTCAATCAGGTAAAAGTAATCTAGGACAAACCAACAGCCAACATCATACTAAATGGTCATAAACTAAAAGCATTCACTGTAAACTCAGGAACAAGAAAAGGATATCCACTATCACCACTTCTACCCAATATAGGTCTGGAAACATTAGAGCAAGTAATTAGGTAAGAGTAAGAAATAAAAGAATAATGATATGAAAGGGAGAAGTTAAATTATCATTATTTGCTGATGACATGATACTCTACCCACAAAAATCCCAAAAGGACTTGTAGATTTAATAACAAAATTCAGTCACGTAGCGGGATGCAAGATCTATACTCAAAAATCAGTAGCACTCCTGTATACAAACAACAAACTTATTGAGAAATTAGGAAAACCACGGCTACCACAATGACATTGAAAAAAATGAAATACTTAGGCATCGATCTAACAAAGGAAGTAAAAAAATTTTACACTGCAAATTACAGTACTCTGAAAAAGGAAAGCAAAATTTTGTATCAGAAAATGCAAAAATATCCCTTATTCTTCAGTAGGAAGAACCCACATAGTGAAAATGGCCATATTTTGAAAATTGTTACACAGATTTAAATCAAGTCAAATGAAAATATCAATAGCATACTTCAGAGAATTAGTGAAAATAATTTAAGTGTACTTGGATCCAGAAGAGACATAGAACAGCAAAAAGAATTGAGGAAGCAAAACTATACTTTAAATCATACTACAAAGCTACTATGTTAAAAACAGCATGGTATTGGTAAGAAAACAGAACTAAGGATCAATGGAACAGAAGATGCAGAAACAACTTCAACCTTATCTTTGAGAAAGGTATCAAACACACTCACTGGAATAAAGATAGCCTTTTTAATAAGTGCTGCTGAAAAACTGGCTTTCCAGATGCTGAAGATAAAAATTAGACCCTTATCTTTCACCATCCACTAAACTAAAATCAAAATGGATCAAAGATCTAAATATAAGAACAGAAATACTAAACCTGCTGGAAAACAGGTAGAACCCTTGAAGATACAGGTATTGGCAGAGACTTTATGAACAAAACATAGACTGCAAGGGAAATGTTACAAAGAATCAAGCACTAGGATCTTGTTTTATTAACAAGCTTTTCCACAACAAAAGATATTATCGACAGAGTGAAGAAACAACCCACAAAGTGGGAAAAACGTTTTGTCAGCTGTTCCTCAGACAAGGAAGTAATATCTACAATCTGAAGAAGTCAAAATAATCAGACTGCCTCCCAACTTAAAGACCCAATCCAAAAATGGGCACCTGAAATTAAAACACACTTCTCAAGATGAAGAAGTGGAAATGGCAGATAAATATATGAAAAAATGTTCAACATCACTGGTCATTAGAGAGATGCAAATTAAAACAATGCTGAGATTCCGTCTCTCTCCAGAAATAATGGCAACTATCAAGAAATCAACCCATAACAAATGCTAGTGGGGATGTGAGGAAAAGAAACCTTTCTCCACGGTGGGAATGTATACTGGTACAACCACGGTGAAATCAGTGTGAAGATTTCTCAAAAAACTAGAACTACAGGTTGCATTTGACCCAGCTATTCCCCTTCTTAGTATCTTCCCAAAAGAATTAAATGCATTATACCATAATAATACATGCACACTCACACTTACAGTAGCATAGTTTTTAATAGCTAAATCTTGGAAATAGCCCAAATGCCCACCAATTGATGAATGGATAAAGATAATGTGTTTTTATAAAATGGAGTATTGTTAGGCCCTAAAGAAGGATAAACTTGAGACATTTATAGGTAAATGGATGGACCTTGAGACCATGCTCTTCAGTGAAGTAAATCAAACACAGATGTGTAAATATTGCATTGTTTCTCTGGTGGGAGAAACTGAAAATATAAGTGTAAATAAGGTTCAGAATGTATAGTAGATATTATGAAATAGGAAGAAAAGCTCAACTGGGAAGGGGAATAAGGGAGAGGGGAGTGGGAAAGGAAGTGAAAAGGAAAACAAATGGGAGAAGGAAAAATGGCAAGAAAGCTTTTGTAAATGAGAAGGGGACAAGGGATTGAAGGGAAAGGGGAAAACAGGTACAAAGTCCTTAAGATGAAAAGTGATCATTATATGTATTTAAAACATACCAATAAACTTAATGAGAAAAGCAATTATTATTTGGCAAGAAAAAGGGATTAACTACTGATACATGTTACAGTGAGAATACATCTAAAAATCATGATGCTAACAGAAACAGCAAATGCAAATGGCTAGTATATGATTTGATTTATATGAAATATCCAGAAAGAGCATATCCCTAGATGCAGAAGGCAGGTTAGTGGTTGGCTGGGCCTGAGGGTGGGAGTAGGAATGCCTGGAAATGGGCAACAGAAGTCCTCTGGGGGTGATCAAATGTTAGGAAACTGGATTGTGCTGATGGTGACATACTCTATATACTTACTAAAAATTCAGAATTATACATTTCAGTGAGTGACTTTTATAATAAAGCTGTTGTTAAAAGATAACATTTATTTATTAACATGTGACAAATATATACAATGTATACAGTGCTGTTCTGGGTACTGTGGAATCAGCAGTGAATGCTAAATTCTCACCCAAATTTTAGAGGAAAGAAGTGACAACTAAAATAGGTCACTAGTAAGTGATAAGAGAAATAGGCTATTTGATTGAGTAAAGAGAATGATACATTCTAAATGAAATCTTACAACCTCTGCTACTTGTCTTAATATCTGCCATCTTTGCAAGTGATTATTTACAGCTACCATAATATGTACTGAAAAAAGATCCCACAGGCAATCTGTCATTAATGTGGCAGAGCCACATTTCAATATTATAATTTTATCTTATCTAAGATTTCCCTTTAGAGTCTGTTGGCTGAAAAGTCATTTAAGGAGGAATTTGTTACAAAAGTCTTACATGTTATGGCAATATAAAAATAGTCAATAATATAGTTTGTAGAAAACAGATAGAAAGAAGTAAAGTTAATTGTAAGGACAAGAAAAACTACGAGCACTTCAAATAGTGGGCTGGATGTTGCTTTCTTTACTGCTAAGAGTGATGATGAAAATTTACATAAAAAGATACTGGAAGAATACAGTATAGTTTTAAGGATCTGAAAATCCTTTTATGTTATCATACACTATAAAATTTTTGGATATTTGGCTGAGAGCATAATTAAATGATTATTTAGTTGTTTTATTATTTCAAAGATTAAAGAACACAAAAATAAATTAGCTTGTTAATCTAGACTACACATGAACAAGAACAGAAAACCTGCTGAAAGAGCACTGTCCTAATATACTACTGCAATAGTCTGTGTATGTGTATATGTGTAAATGATCTCATAAACTTGGGCTTTTATGGCAAGTTTCAAGAGGAAAGAGACAGTGAAGATGGGCATTTAAAAGAAGAAAGACAGCTCAGGCAATGAGTCCAAATAAAAAGAGCAGGTGGCTGTGAGCATGGACCAGTCATCTTGGCAATAGTCTTCATGGTTTTGCATGTGCAAAGAAGACTTAATCAATCCAAATTGTATGGAGTATCTGCCCATGCCAAATGTCATCATCTATTCAGCACAGGCCATCCATCTGTCCTAATGAATTATATGTAAACGGTTTGCACCAGTCACTCCTAGGAGAACTGGCCCAACTTCAGTACAGAGAGACAGCATCCAAGGTCTATCAGGCTTATTAAATACATGTTAATCACCTAGTAGTTTAAATAACACCATATCCTGCTTTTATTACTGTAACAAAAACTTACTTTTGTATTCTTATATCTGGTAATCTGAGCAACTTCACTGAAGATAGCAATATGTAATATAACAATCATTGTTAATCCCTATCATTTTATTTTCAAATTCTGTATCACTTTTATTGTTTTGGGTTTGTTTTGTTTTTTGTTTTTGTTGTTATTTTTTTTTCTCTTTAAAATAAGAGGAGCTTGACTTCCGGGAAGATGGCGACCAGGTGAGCAGCAGAGGGAATCTCTCCCAAAGACGGATCCTTTGCGCGCGGGTGCCCGGTCTGTGGAGGCAAAATTCCAACTGATCGGGCTGCTCTCCGCGGCCTGAGAATTAAAGGGCCGGCTGAGAAGCCGCGCGGCGAGAAGTGGGCAGACCCTGAGAGCTCAGCGCCCAGAGGGTCGGTGCAGCATTTGGGCCACAGCTCGGTTCAAATCGCGTACAGCCGAGAGAGTGAGTGCAGAGGGAAGGACGACTTCAGCTCCTAAACCCGACCGGCACAGAGGCGGCTGTAACCAGGATTTGTTGGAGGCAGCGGAGCAGAGGAACCTCAGAGAACGCGCTACTGGGACAGACTGCGCCAATCTGGGCAGCGGTCCGGGATCCCGCTCAGAACCCCACCTCCGCAGCCGGCACTGCCTGAACTGGAGCAACACAACAGGGACAGACTGCGCCAATCTGGGCAGCGGTCCGGGATCCCGCTCAGAACCCCACCCCCGCAGCCGCCGCTGCGCGAACTGGAGCAACAGCAATCCGCGGGATTCCTGAGTCCAGAACTGAACTACATTTCTGTCTGCACGATCAAAGGGTGAGTTAAGTGGGGCTCTAACCGGTTTTTCTTCAATCGGGCAGAAGCTCAGCCCAGCGAGTAACATCAAAACAGCTTTAAAAACTGCGGGATCTCCCAGGTGGGAAGAACTAGCTAGGCGCCCCAACGGGATTTGTGAGGGGGGGAAGGAGCTCCAACCAGGGAGGAACACCGGAGTGCCCTGTCTATAAGTCTCCTGGGGTGGCAAGTTGTTTATTCGCCCCGGCCAGGTCTTGGGGTAGGGAATAGAAGTGGAAATCTCAGCAGACAGCTTAACGGACATGCTCCCAAAGAGAAGTAATCACTGGAGCAGCCTCTGCAGCAGACCTTTGCCTGCTGAACTGCCTGTGGAATTTATAGCTCCACATTTTGAATCTGATACCCAAAAATGAGAACACAGAGGAACAAAACGCAGTCTCAAAACTCAACCCCACCCAGAACAAGTTTTGAATGTGAAGATACAGGGGAACCAGGAAGCCTCATAACTTTAAGTTATGAAATGATTGCATCTGAAATTAAACAACTCCAACAGGCCATAAAAGTGCTTAAAGCAGAAATAACCCACATACCCTCAATGATTTCTCAGACAAAAAACGAGATGAAAACAATGATGGAAGAAATGTTCCATTTACATAGACAAGAAATAGACAAAAGTCTAGAAGAAAATAGGAAACAATTGGAAACGTCACAAGAGCAATTTAGGAATGAATTACCAATAATGAAACAGGTCCAAAGAGCATGCCAGGATTTGAAAACTAACGCTAAAAGCATGAAAAACCGTTTAAATGAAACCGAAGATAGAATTTCAGAACTGGAAGACAGCATGGCAGCTTATGAACATGAAAGGAAGAATCACATGATATCATCAAAGACACAAGAAAAGTCAATCCAACAGCTGCAAGATGAGGCAAAACGTAACAATATTCGAATTATAGGAGTGTGTGAAACAGCAGGAGATCTCACAAACGATATAAAAGGAATATTTGATGAAATAATAGAAGAAAATTTCCCAAACAAGCTAAAAGATACTGAAGTTCAGTTAAGCGACGCATATAGAACCCCAATGATCCATAACCCAAAGAAAACGACACACAGGCATATAATAGTCAAGATCCCAGATATCCAGCAAAAGAACACAATATTAAAAGCTGCCAGAGAAATGAAACAGATCACCTATAAAGGAAAGCCCATCAGAATCACAGCAGATTTCTCAACGGAAACCATGAAAGCAAGAAGAGCTTGGAGCGAGATACTACAGATTCTGAGACAAAACAACTTCCAACCCA
>PVLD010028657.1:0-19130 GCA_004027595.1 Dinomys branickii
AACGTAGTCAGTGTCACCTCCTACAGCTGAGAATTTTAGATAATGTTTTCTGTACTCTTAGGGAAAGGAAGTGTCCCCTGGCAGAGTATAAAATCACTTTTGCATGCTCTCAGGGTGACACAAATTTAAAAAATTTTCTTGTTATTAGTAAAGTGTCACATTTCCCCCCAGTGGGAACCATTTTTATGTTCAAAAGTGTTCTAGAGCCATGTATTTCTTCCACAATCTTGCCTGCATGATGAAATC
Source organism: Dinomys branickii (assembly GCA_004027595.1). Lineage (NCBI taxonomy): Eukaryota > Metazoa > Chordata > Mammalia > Rodentia > Dinomyidae > Dinomys > Dinomys branickii. The sequence continues at coordinate 247 of PVLD010028657.1, forward strand.
CTGGATTTTGTTAAGAGGAAATGTTAAATTATAGATACAGGTGGCAGGTGGTTTCTGTACTGCTGAGAACACAGCGATGGATTTCACAGAGCAAGAGAATTTCACGGCATGAACTAGAAATTGCGTGAAGACAGATCTCAGCTGAGTCCTGGGAGAATGAGTCTACCTCGAAGTCAATTTTCACTGAGACCTAAATACCACTCAATGTTATCAAAGAATAAGTGATCATGAAATTTCTTGTGTTTTGAATGCACTTATTGAAAAATATCATCAGAAACACAAATGTTAAAGTGCTTTTCAACAATGCTTGATGGTAAAGACAAAATAAGTAAATATAATTTCCCCAGTAGAATCTTACTGAATATTATTATCAAGCATCTCATTATTATGTGGAAATTTTACCATAATTCTGAGATCATGGTTAAAATCTACAGTTATTATACCTTGCTTCCCCTTTATTTTTATTGCCAAAGAAGGAATATTTCTATAACTAAATAGAAATACTATTAAATTAAAACATCTTACACCCAGTCCTAGCTTTATTCCACTAATGTCCTGGGGAAATTATTGTCTCCTGGGTCTGCTTTATTCCCTTTCTGGGATTCTTGCAAAACCTTGTGAGACTTTTGCTACTTTTCATGCAATATAAAGTACTAAGACCAAAAGCTACCAATCTCAGAGTTTGCAGGAAGGTTTTAAAGCACCATATGTCAGAGCACAAGGACTTTAAAGCTGGATGAATCTTTCTGCATAATCAGGTGCCACCATCTAACCCACCTATCAGATACTGACCTCTTCATCTCCGTGTTTATCTGTAATACATGAACACAAACACCCATTTCCTAGGTTAGTAGATATTTGCACATAGGTCGTTAAGTCACAGATCATTCATATAATAGAGATGAAATAATAGATTTTATAATTCTGTACCCAGGAGCTGCTGATTTTCAGACTAAAAACTTTTTTTGAATTGTATTAGTCCCTTCAGTATCCCTCCACCCTTGTCCCACGTATCAGTGGGCTGAAACTATTATACTTACAAGATGTCTTCCGCCTTGCTATTTTGAAAACGTTTAAATCTTTGCATAAATTTTTCTCAGACTAATAGAATCTCTCTGCTTATGGAATATCAAAGAAAGTGTTACACATAAGTATAGTGTCTAGATAATTTATAAGCAAGCAGGTAATTTAGAGGTCAGATTGAATACTATTAATATTTATGGTAAACCATCTGATAGAGACCTGACTCTCCCAAACAGATATGTATAGGGACCCAAGTTGTTGCTGAAATTTCACTCTGAAAACACTGTACAATGCATTTCCTCACTGTGATCTATCACTCGGGAACTTGCAAATTGTTTCATTTTATAAAAAGTGCTGATTGGTATGGTTTCTGCATGCTCAGATCAGCTTTATGTGCTGAAATAGGAACTGGCTTAATGCCCCAAATACTTGCAATCAAAAGATGCAGGTGATGGTATCAACAGCAGGAAACCCAGGGGAAATATAAGACCAGGTAATCACCGACTCTGTGTGTTACCAAATCCCATCCACCATTTAGACAGTGGGCTTTTATAGTGGTTCATTTAGTTGGCCAAATAAAGATTGATGCAGATGGTCAAAAATAAGTCCCCTCATTTTGCTTACCAAGTACAAACCATGCCAGAACTCAGGAGTGACCGAATCAGGGCTTAATCTGAATCGCATATCAAATAGCTACAGTTGGTACAGTTTCTCTGTGAATGTGCTAGGTTTCATTTATAATGACAAAGCAAGTGTAAATAAATTAATAGATTATTCTTTCAGATTTCTACTACGATTGTAGAATTGATGAATGTCAGCATTGGGAAAAGTCCCCATTACATCTTAATCATTCACTTGGCAGGTACTGTAGGTCAGATACCTACTCACACTAAAGCCACTACTTAGGTTTGTGGTAGTTTAAAAAGAAAATAAGAAAAGTTTTGAAATGCTTGTCACTGCTCATCACTTGTTATCAGGACACACTTATTAACTCATTTTTAAATAAATTTTAGAAATACGAATGTAATTTTATGACACTTGGAAAAATGTGGCTGTGTTCTAAATAATGGAAAAGAATTTGTTTCTGGGTGTCTTCTACCATTTTACTGTCTTCAGGGAATGGCTGGAAACCACTCTACTGCCATAGACAAAAGCACTCTATCACGGTTCCCGCTCACAGGGACGAGACGCTGGGTGCCTGCTAGATGAATGATTTCTGCCTGGATGTGACTCTTCCCTCCCCTGTTACGTGATCATGCTTTCTTCCTGAGAACTAATGACTTACTTCATGAATTTAGTGTTGATTTCTATCAGAATTTCAGGTAGCCAGGTTAATGTGCTGAGGTACCTGATTTGCCCCATCCATTTAGAGTTCTGGTCCTTACTGCTATTTTGCTCCTCCACAGTGTTATAAAAATGACTCAGAGGCTTAGAGTCTCTGGCCAGTCCACAATCTAGTTTCTTGGTGCTGCTGTGCAAATCATAAGTTAGATGTCACACCAGACAGGTATTTTATTACAGCTCTGGAGGCTAAATCTCTGAGTCCAGTTATTGTTAGGGCTGTGGTCTTTCCAGGACTATGGATGGAATAGATTTTTGCTTCTTCCTAACTTCTGCTTGTGGCTATTCATTCTTGGAACTCTTTGACTTTCTGCTACGTAGCTCCAAACTCTGACTTTATTATCACACGTTATTGCCCTGTGTGTTCACTTCTGCGTGGAATTTTCCTCTTTGGAGGAGATCAGTCATCATGGATGAAGGCTCTCAATGAATAGCTCCTATGAGGTTGATTATACCTACAAAGCCATATTCCCAATAAATTCTCAGCAACGGGTACCTGGGGTTAGAACAGCAATGTATATTTTGAGAGAACAAAATTCAACCACTAGTAGTCTAGGATATTTGAATTTAATGCTGAAGAACCAGATTTCCAGAAATCTGCATCACTACATAAGGGAAATCCTGCTTATACTGAAAGTCTTCCTGATACCTAAAGCACAGCGAATTTATATCTTATATATACGTGTTTGTGATTATAGTTTTGACATTGTTGTATTTGTTTATTATTGGTTTCCACTTGCCTAGAGAGGTCCCAAGAGAAACAAGATGAAAATAAAAAGATAGGCCATGGGGAGAGATTTATTATGAATTTTAATTTTCTAGGTAATCATGCTCTGAGTGATGTTGTCTAGCGATTCTGTACCATGGAGTTTTCATTGGTTCTCAATGATCTGATCTCATGTGGAGCTCAGAGCAGTGAAGAAAAATCTGTAACACAGAGACCTCAGTTAAATTTGTAGCCACATCTGGAAATTGGAACTGCAGTGGCAGTCACATGCCCTACCAGCTGGGATGAATGTGTCAAAACTATAGTGCTGGACTCTACAGTAGGAGTGGGCCAGAACAGCAGCTGTCAAGGATAGGAAGGTAAGCAAAACCTCCGTTACCTGTAGGCACAGCCTGGACTTCAGCCTGAGGTAACAAAAAGTTCTAAGAATAAGAGAGGTAAGGCACCAAGTGAATACTTAGTCTAAGATGAAGGAGTAAAATCATTGTTGTGTTACACATTTTCAATAACGGGTTTCTAGGAAATGTTTACAAGGAGGGAAAAAGGCAAATACATTCTTTAATTTTCTTGTAAACAAGTTGATATTTACCTCCTGCTAAAGAGGCTAATGATATTTGCAAAAGAGAAATGTCCTTTAGCTATCTAATATTCTTAGCAGAACATCTCCAGTTTAGAATACATTGCAGTAAACAATCCAAGAATGTATGGATTTGTAATGCATGGATGGCTCCTTGGAAAATGTTACATAAACTGTACGATTATTTATGGTAGTAGATGAAATATATTTTACTGGCTAAATGATCCTTACTGTGAGAGACAATTTTTATACTTTATCCTGAAGCAAAGCGTATCAAGCAGGGACATGTAGCACTCAGATGGCCATGTGGGTTGTTTCTCATTCTGCCTGCTTAACCTGTGATCTTACTGTATCCTTGATGTTACTAGTAAAACTTAACATGGGGCAGGATTCTAACCTCAGTTAACTTTGATTAATCAATACATTTTACATGAGATCCCCAGCTATGTTCAATGTGGAATCCTCCAGAAATGTCTGTTTCTTCTTTGAATATAGCAAATAGGAAGAGGGGACATGGATAACTGAATGTATAATTTGTGCACAAAAATAAAAGTACATTTGACATTCACAACAGAATAAAGAACTGCTGATTGATAGAAATTTATTACACACTACTGTGGGTTTGAAATTCTTTAAAAAAGAATTTGAACTCCATAAATACTGGTACATTATTTTATTATTTTTATTAAAAATAAGAACGAGAAAATCTACACATTGACAAAAACATTCAAAATCTTCACAATAATGACAGAAATATTTAATCTTTTAATAACTTACTAAGCCTGACCCAAAATTGTTGGGGATATAAAGAAATATATTAACAAGAATCCATTTACTTTAATAATATAAAAAATAATAACTTTAATCTTTCCATCACTGGATCAAAATACATGATATTCACAACCTAAGAGAGAAAGGATTTATTTTTTATTTACATTTTTAATTTTAAAGAGAACAAAAAAGCAACAAAATAACAACATAGAAACAACTAATTTGAAGGTAACACCATACGATATAAAAACCATTGAATTCTTGCCATCTTGTTTAGTAAAGGTCTGTATCGTTTCTAATGTTTATTATTATTATTATTTTATTCTCTTTAATGGTTTGATCAATCTTGCATTCTTATATCTGGTAATCTGAGCAATTTCATTGAAGACAACAATGTCTAACACAACAGCTAGTGTTAATTCTTGTCATCTTGTTTAGAAAGGGTTTATTTTACCTCAGACTTTCAAAGATTTTTTTTCTCCCTATGGCCACTGACTCCAAGGGAGAAGCCATGTGGCAGATAAATGTTGCCCACCTCACACAAGCCAGAAAGCAGAAGAAAAGAAACAGAAAAAGTGCCAAAGGGCAAGACAAGTACGCAAGGTCATGTCCCATGATCCACCCACTCACACCCAGAAGTGTTCTTGACCAGTCTCCTAGGTCTTAAACAGGTGAACAATCAGATTACAAACCCTGTATTTTAACAGGATGTAGAGTAATGTTTTTCTCCATGCAAACAACAGGAAATAGTGAAGACAGATTTTGATTTTTGTGGAACAGTAGATGGCATGGCTTTCCTCTGCTTTGTCTTGCACTGATGCTGATAATAATTAGCTTTCCGGAGATCAGTGATTTGTTTACACCACCTGGGATTTTAAAGTTTTGGAAGAGAATTTATCACTTACTTTTATTGTACGTATTACCCTCAAGTGCTTTGTTTTTCTGTCAGTGTTTCTTTTCAAGTTTTTATAGTTTGAGAAGAGATGCTTAAATTTAAATATGAAAATATCAGACTCTTTCTGAGAAATTGAAACTGAAGTGATACTGGGCCTTTGGATAAAGTTATCTCTCTCCCATATTTCCTTTGTTCTGGAGGAAGCTTGAATACTGGGCAATCATAAATATCCAACAGAAGATTAGGTTGCTAGAGCGGGTGTCCTGAACTCTACAGTCCACAGTTCCTCTAGAATGTAAATTTGAAATGAGATCCTGGATGTTTACAGGCTTCTATTTTCACAGCTTTTGTTCCCTAAACCATATAAGCCTTTGAAAAACTTACTGATATTTTTGTAGTCGTATATTGTATTCATTGACTTATAACTATTGAATATGTCTTTCATTGTTGGTACAAATCACAACTAAGGACATTCACTGCCCAATTCGATTTCTTTATTGTGCTAACCAGATTTGTGTCTATGTTCCTAAAATATACTGTTATAGCTTTTCTGTAATTCTTTATCAAGCTTGATATTAAAGTAATGTGTCTAGGAAACTAGCTGGGAAATTTTCCTTCCACTTCTATTATTTTGAAAGAAATTATGTAGAAGTAAAAGGACTCTTTCTAATGTATGTGGTGTGGTATGATTTCTTCTTTAAATAAGATGTCTTCTACAAGTACTTTTATGTATTTTCTTCCTTAAATATTTATTTACCACTAAAATTTTCTTGGTCTTATGCATTGTTGTCTTATTTTTAGGATGTATTTAACTGTTAATTCAATCTTTAATAGTTACAGACATGTCCAGGTTATCTATTGTATCTTAAATAAATTTTGGTGCAATATTTTCAGTAATTTGGTACATGATGTCTACATATTCATGTACCAAATTGGTGGACATAGACTAGATCATCGTATTCTCTGATTGTCTTTTGAATGTCTATCAGAATTGAATTCACAGCTATTCTTTTACTTATAACATTTGTGATTTGCTTCTTCTCCTCCTCTTCTTCCTCTTCCTCATTCTTACTCTTTTTTGGTTAGATATTTTATAATTTTTATCTATATTTTCAAAGAATAGAATTTAAATTTTTTTAAATTAAATTTAGTATGTTCTCCTAGTTTTCAATTTTATTTCTGCATTAATTTTTATTACTTTGTTTCTATGCTTTAAATTTAACTTATTTGTCTTTAGTGTCCTGAGATGAGAGGTTAGGTTATTGTTTATATGTCTTTCTAGTTTTTAATATATACATTTTATACTAAAGTGCTAAATGTATCTAAATATGCTACATACATCTTTTAGCACTGATTTAGCAGCATTCCAAAATTTTTTGATATTGTACTTCTAATTTTCTTTTGCTATAAATAAAGTTTACTTTCCCTTCAGGTACCTTGTTTTCACCAATGAGTTATTTATAGATATATTGTGTAGGAAATTTTTTATGTACCTTTCTGCTATTGCTTTCAAGTTAATTCCATTATAGTCATAAATGTACTTTCTGTGATATCTATTAGTTTACAGTTGTCAAGATTAAGTTTCGTTTTCAAGACATGACCTATCTTGGTGAATATTCTCAGTGACCTTGAGAAAAATCTATAATCTGCAGTTGTTATTTGGAGTATTCATAGTCTATCTATGTCCATGAAGTCAAGTTGATATATAGGGTGGACCAGACCTTCGGTGCTTGTGCTAATTTCTCACGTATCATCTATCACTTGTTGACATGTTTGGTGGAAATTCCCATTTATAGTTCTGATTTATCTATTTCTTCCTTCATTTCTAGCAATTTGTGTCTCTCATATTTTGACACAGTGTTAATGTAACATAATCTTATAAAATTCTGCCTTGACCCTGTTCTGGGTCTTGGCTAGAGATGAGTCAGTCCATCTTCTTGGGCAGCTAAGTTCACACTCCTAACCAGGTCAGGTTCTTACACTCTGGACACACTATTGACCAGACCAGGGAGCAGGCAACCAAGGACAGCTCCTGCTCCCCAGAGTGGGCTAGAATAATTCAAACTAGACAACATTACCCTTGCTTGGTCGGCTTGGCCCTGTCTCCTGCATAGCTTGCTATATTCTTTCCAGGGAAATATGAGTACCACAAATTATAATCTTTTTCCAGTTTTTCTCTGTATGGATCAGTGTCTGAGTTCCTCATGCCCCTTTGATTATTAATTGTGATAGGCCAACCTGATGAGTAAGAAGTGCTCAGCAGATAATAGGGTTGTGGATGTGTCTGTGGGTGATTGACTTGTAGGTCTCAAACAGGGGTGAAGACCCCCAAGACTTTGGGTGGTACCAACCAATAGACTTGTAGCCTGGACTGAATTAAAAGGGAAAGAAGAGGAAAATTTTCTCCTTTAGGAAAGTTTTCTCTTTTTTTGAGGAGCTCTGATCTTCCCCGTTATCTTGGTACATTTGATGACAGGGAAAACTCCAGCTTTCTAGTACAGATTCTTTAGCTTTCTGACTCAAAGACATACCAGTTACTACAGCGAACTTACATGTCTTTGATCTTTGACTGCTACTAGATCCTTCAGCTATCCAGCATCCAGATAGAGATTTTGGAGTCTTACAGCTCTGATTCCTTAAATGGCTTTGACTTTCCTCTTTTGATCCTGTGAGCCTACCTAGTAAATCCTTTGTATAATTATATATTTCATATTGATTTCATTCCTATAGTGAATCCTGTCTAATATATAGCCCATTCAAAGTAAACAATATTGTTAAAATAGTTGATTGACAAATACATGTGAAGCACACAAATATTTTATGGAAAATTGATACCTTTGTCAATATACATTTCCATTTATTCTTGAAAATCTTGCTTGATCATAAATCTGCCTTATGTAAAATTATTACCATTTTTCCAACATTCTTATATAAATATTATCGAAAATTTTTCATCTAGATTGATTTAGATACTATCATAAAGTTTTTTGAAATCCCTAATGTCATAAAAATAAAAAACAAAAGAAAGCTTTTTGATTTCAAGAGAGTATTTTCTTTTTTATATTTTGATCAGTTTAGACATATACAAAGTATTGTAATTTTCCTCAAATTTCTCGTACAGTGAGTTCTTTAGATTTGTTACTTTTATAATTCTAAATAAATTTGAAAACTTTGCCCATTATTTCTTCATCTAATGTTTTTCTTTTTAGTATTCTTCTGAAATAGTTTCACATACAGTAGTTTCTTAAAGCTTTTAACACATTTCTCGTTAGATGTTCATTTCATTATGCATTTTATTCATGAGCTGTATTTTTACACAGTAGTGTCTATGGTTACGCATTGGAATTTAGTGCCCTCCCTTGCAATACTTTCTCTGATGCTCATCCTGCCCAGTGAAGTTTTAGCTCACACATGCTAATATGCATATCTTGAAATTTAGGGCAGTTTATTTTATTTTTATCTTCATGTTATCTTTTGAAAATACAGAATCAAGGAAGGGAAATAGGAAACAGAGGAGATCCCTATAATAGATTATAACATACAATCTCCTCCAACAGGAAATGGAGGAGATTAACCTTAGTGATCTACTAACACCCAATTTTCATAAGAATATATCTGAATGTAATAATTTTGCGTGCTTCATTTATTTTATCCATTTGTGCTGTAACACTTTTTTAAATGGAAGCTGATATTGTACCCCATTTAAACCACTGCTTCTTGACATAGGTAATAGATGTCTGTTTTTCTTCTGCATGACTGCAATTACAAAGCACAGATGCCCTAGTCACATAGACCAAGGCCCCTTTTAGGCCTTGCCTGGCTTTCCCTCGTGTACCCAGCCTCTACAGGTCTTCTGCCTTTTGTTTCATGAGGTTGAGTTTGGTTCGTGCTGCACTGCCTTTCCTATTGCAATAGTTAGTAGTGAATAAAATTTATTTTTAACACTCTAGTGTCCGGTTTTGATTGCATTTGGCAGTGCTTAATCTCAGAAGAATGATATTATATCAGCCAAGAGAATAAAAATCACCTTATCACAAACAAAGCAAAACAAAGAAACAAAAAACACCAGAACTCTGTGTAATGCTTTGGTGGATATTTTGCAAGGGAAACAATATATAATATAGGACACATACTTTATAAAATTATTTATAATAGTCACCCAAAGAGTGATATACAAAACAGTGCAGGAAATCTGTCCACACACTAAGACCAAGGAAACTAGCCAAGGGCCTGGGTCCCACGGAAATGTCCTGCATGAGTGCAGCTGAAGACCTAGAGTGCATCATAACAATGCCTCCTATAAGTCCAACTGCAGGCCCAGAGCCCATGACAATATCTCACGCAGGCCTGTTTTACGAATCTACACTGGGAAGGCCCAAAGATCAGTAGCAGAATCTAGGAAGTCTGTACCCAGCCCTCTCTGACTTCCTACAACATTTCTAAATAACTTAGCTATCTATATTTCTACTTACTTTGGAAATTTTACACATGCATAAATATCACATGTTTTTTGGTGTGAGAGACCAAAAGTATACATAAGGACCAGAATGTGCCCTAGACATTATGAAATAGGAAGAAAACCCTCAATTGGGAAGGGGAAATAAGGAGGGGGAGGGAGAAAGGATGGAAGGAGAAAGGAAAGTAAATGAGAACAAAAAAAAAAAGGAAACAAATCTTTTGTAAATAAGGAACGGAAGAGGGATTGAAGAGATGGTAGGAAATGGGGAAAAAGAAGGAATTAAGATACATCATGTACAGGTACAAAGTCCCTATGGTGAATGTGATCATTATGCATCTTCAAAATGTACCAATAAACTCAGTTTAGTAAACAAAAGAAAAGGTTGCATTTGGGCACTGAAATTGAAAAAACAAAGGATAACTGTAGGCATACGTTTATGGGTTTGGTTTAATCGTTCTACAGTGTAAACATTATTTAAAATGTGTTGTGCGCTGCAAAACGTACAATTTCATGTGTAAATATAAACTTTCTTTAAAGCAGGTAAAAATGAACACATAATTTTTTAAAACTTTAAAAATCTTTCTATAACAAAGGAAGAATTCTCAGAAACTCCTTTTGCCAGGCTGGTGACACGAAGAAAGACCAAGGCAGGAGCATCAGAAGTTCACACCAAGCCTGGGAAAGCAGCCAAGGTCCTGTTTCAGAACAAGAGACAAAGAAAAGGGCTGGGTATGTGCCTTAGTATAAAAGGACATGGGTGGTTCAGTTACCTATACCGAACCCTATAATGAGCCCGACACACACACACACGCATGCGCGCGCACACACACACACAGGAAGAAAATACTGTGCACACACGTGTACATTATGATGTCCATGCATCTGACAAGGGTGTCAGATTTTCTGAGGCAAGCCAGGCATAGTGGGGCATGCCTATAATCCCAGCCCTCAGGAGGGTGGGGTGGAAGGATCTTTGCAAGTTCTAAGGGCTGGGGATATAACTCAGTGGAATAAGCACTTGCCTAGCAAGCGCAGGGTCCTGAGTTCGATCCCCAGTACCGCAAAAAAAAAAAAAAAAAAAAAGCAAGTTGTAGACCAGCCTGGTCTACAAAATGAGCTGAAGGCCAGCCTGAAATGCATAGCAAAACCCTGTCTCAAAAAGACAACAAACAAACAGAATTCCTGAGGCAAAATTTGATAGAACTAAGCAAAGAAATTCACAAATCTACTGTTATGGTGGTGACTTTAACACACTTTGAGTAACTGACTGCTCTATGAAGCTGAAAGTTAGAAGAAATACATTGACTCAGTATAACAGAATCTCTTGTTGAGTACTTTATTCAACAGGAAAGTACACTTTCTCCTTAAATTCATATGAAAAATTTCAGAAGATACACTGTGTGCCAGATTCAAAACCACACGTTTGTAAATTTTAGGATACAAATCATATGAAATATATTCTCAGACAACATGAAATTAAACTGTAAACCAGTAGCAGAAAGATATCTAGAGAAACCTAAAATGCACATTTAGATAACATATTTGTCACAAAGAAATTATTTCAAAAGTTTACCAAGTGAATATTAGAATAAAATGAGCAAAATCTTTGTTATTCAGTAAAGGCAGAAATGAGGAAAACTTATAGCATTTAGTGCCTATACTAGAGAAGAAATTCCAAATAACTAATTTAATTGTGTATAATAATTAAAGAAAAAGAGAAAGTTTAAAACAAGAACAAAAGAAATAGCATAAGTTGGAGTAGAGACTTAAAACAGAAAAGTAACAAAACTTAACAAAAAAAACAGTAAAGTAACAAGTTTATAAATGAGCTAAGAAAAAAAGAGAAGACAGAAATTATTAATACCAGAAAATCAAAGCGATGCTGATCTCAAAGACATTAAAGGGATGCAAAAGGAATGTTATAAACAATTCTACATCCACAAATTGGATGGAATAGATCTTATGCTAAAAATTTCATTGGAAGGATAGTCCTTTTGACACTTTGATTTTAGAATACCATTGTTCATAACATCAAAAGATTAAATTTTTTGTTATTGCCCGCCACCCAATATGTGGTATTTTATTTTGGAAACCCCAGGAAATGTATATAACCAATAACAAATAATAAGAATTTGACATTAAAAACACAAAATGATGTTTGCTAGTACTTCAAAAATAAAATGCCTCAATACAAATATAACAAAATGTTTACAAGATTTATAGGAGAAATTCTTAAAAGCTCTGCAGAAAGAAACTGAATATGTAAACAGTGAAGAGGTACTGCCTATTCATGAGCAAGAAGATTTCATTTTACGAGTGTCATTTCTTCTTAAATTGCTCTATTAGTTCTACATGAATCAAATGAAAATCCCAGCAAGTTGTATTATTTATATTAGAAAAGTAGATTAAAATTATGTAGAGAAGCAAAAGACCTACAGTGATCAAAATACTGAAGACAAAATCCGGAAGACAGACATTATTCTAATTTAAGACATATCTATAATGATCAGGACAATGTGGTATCGGAGAAAGAATGGATACATACATTGATTGAACACAAATTCCAAAAAAAAGACTCATACAACCACAGCCAAATGATCACTGACAAAGGAGAAAAGGCAATAAATCCTATTGAGAATAATAGTCTTTTCAGTGAAGAGTACTGGCAGAATAGGCCATCCACATTAAAAAAAAAATCTAAATACAGACTTATCTTTCACAGATATTAACTAAAAATGACCATAGACCTCCTGAAAAAGTAACAGTAAAAGTTCAACCACATACTTTGGAGAAAATCTAGGTTACTTTGAGTTTGAAAAGAGTTTTTAGACACCAGAAAAACAAATTTATGAAAAAAATTGATACAAAAATTAAAACCTGTTGTGTAAAAGATGCTATTTACAAAATAAAAGAGGCACCACAGAATGAGATAAAATGTTTGCACAGCATAGATCTGTGATAACCAGAAATTCTAGAAGAAGGAAGGATAAATGAATAGATTGGACATGGGAGGTCTTGGGGGGGGTAAAAAGGGCTGGGGGTGTGGCTTCGTGCACTCTTGGGTTTTAGCTGCCAGTCTCCCATTCCCCTCAAAGGGAAAAAATCAAGGCAAAAGGGGACAAAATGAGTAAAGACCACTGAGAAAGGTCAAAATAGATAACTTCTAATACAATAAAAGAGGAAAGAAATTCTTGACTCATCTCAAAGTAAAATTATGTGAATATATAAAAACACATATAATATGCATGTATGCATGTGTGTATCTTTACTTGCATATATAACTATTTTAATGTTCTCTCCTCTTTTACTATGTAATTTAGGGTAATTTTATAAAGCAGATGTTTAATAATGCTAAAAAAGAAAACACAAAACTTGAACCCACATTTTGTAACACATGGAAATAATAAGAAAAACATAAAAATTCTGAAGTAGAAATATACAGTTATTATGTATAAGATTTCCTTGTGAGATTCTTCAAAAAAACAATTTTGTATTTCTAATTTTTTTTAATCTGTGGAAGATAGTTGTTATAGTACAGTTTTATAGAAAATGATTAAGACCTTTCCAATATGTGACTTACTCTGATAGGAAATTACCCGTCACCAGGCCTCACTGGATGGCATTCTGTGGGGACAACAGGTCACAGTTTAAGGACTGATGCCCTAACAGTAATTCACAACCAGTTCTCCTTGCACTTCAGCATGGTTCTGGGTCAAAAGCACCATTATCCTTAACTGGAAGTTCATATATGTTTCAACCTATCACTTCTGTGAGATAAATCTTCACTGCAGAATAGGAAAAAAAGTTTTATTTTGGAACATATGTGAGTATAGAGATAGAGGCTAAGAGATTGCTCACCAAAACGAACGAAATTGAAGTTTATCCTACTTAGTCTGTACATACCTACACACACACACACACACACACACACACACACACACAGTAAATATAGAGTCTTTACAAGAATTTTTACTATAAAAAGAAAAGTGAATTATGCTACAGAACAAAGTGAGTTCAAGAAAATACTTATAGTTATTTAAGAAGAGGCAATATAATGAGTCTTGAAGGTAAGTGTAAAGAAACAGTTTAAGGTTATGAAGAGGTCAGAGAAAAATGCTGCGACCTTTGTCCTCAGGCAGCAGGAGGGGTAACATGTCTACCTCCTGTAGTGGTTTCTCCGTTCATCCAGTGTCAAACTTGGCCCCATCAACTTGATTTCCCCCCATTGAGTGCTTCAGCTGACTGGTTTCCATTTGGGATGCCCTGTTAGAGACTTTCCAAGTTTAATGATGTGCATTTTTCATTTTACACTGCACAATAATGAAACAAATGAGGTTTCTGGAAGCAGCACTTTCAGAAAATTCTCCCTGGACCATTCACAGGTCTAGAAAGGGTGCTGACTAGCACTGGGTCCTGTGCTATACTGGTCAGTTGGGACCACCATAACAAAAGCCCACAGAGCGTCTGTTCTAAACAATACGAATGCATTTTGCCCCCGTCTTGGATGCTGGAAGTCTACGGTCACGTTCCCACCAGAATGGCTTCTGGAAAGGCCTCTGTCCTAGGCTGGCCAGCAGTAGCCTTCTTGGTTCACTTGCACATGGCCTTTTCTCACATAGAAAGGTGAATGTCTCTTCTTAACATGGTCCCAATCTACTGGATCAGCCTGCCGCTCACACTTAAAGACCCTTAGTCCTAAACACAGCAAAGTTGAAATTCACATAACTTATTTCTGGGAGCACGCTTCTCTCTTTGCTGAAATAATTGCTACTGATCCTCCTGCTAATAGAACTGCATAAGGTAGTGTTCATTCATATGAAATGTATAACATAAAATATATGCATAAAATACATGTGAAAACTGATTCTCTCTAGAATGTTGTTTTCAGCCTTATATCAAGGCAGATAAAAATAGTACAAATACCAGGGTAGTGGCTGAGTTACATTAAACAAATTATTTTTGTAGCAAGAAAAGACATGATATAGACATGCATGTGGTTAAGAAGGTAGAATGAGAAGGTTTGCAGGGGATCTGTTTACTGCGTATTACTCGTCCAGGAATGCAGAAGGTGTGTAAATCACAGAGGCCTTAATATAGTTCAACCTGTGGAGACTCAGAGTAGATTTCACCTTGTTCACAAATCATCCATTTGAGCTTAAAGTTCACTGATACGCATTAAGTCCTACACCCAAAGTCTAGGACTTTGCCTTATTTGAATTTCACAAAATATTTTTAATGAGCAAATTTTTCTTTCTTCTTCGTGTATTTTCCAGCTCAAATAATGGTGCCCAAAATGATGAGAACCCAGAAATTATTATTAAAAGGAAAAAAATCATAAATATATTTTTAAATATGTGAAAGGAGATGTAGAATTAAAGCAAACGATGAAGATATAGTAGGACTATGAACAACTCTATTATGGTATTTGTTTGGTATCTGGAATCTAACGCAGGACCTTGTGCTTGCAAGGCAGCGCTATGCCACTTAGCAATATCCCTGGCACTTTCTCAATGACTTTAAGCCTTATTTAGGGTTTATCACTTTCTTCATTGAAAAAAATTGCTATCAAACATGAATTTTCCCCTTTGTAAGCACATGCTGCAAGTTACATGTTATACCACTGAATGAAGTTATTTTGGATTTTATCTTAGGTACTGTACTCTACAAAGACTTAATTAAAAATAGATATAAGTAACTAGGCTGGAGCCTGGTGTTTGATTTTTTTACAGTGTTCGATTACGGTATTTGTAGTTTTATTTCTGGATACATATCTTTAATTCATTATATAGCTGATTATTTCACTTGTAGGTTTATTGAAGATCTGTGTAATTAGAAATTTAAGGTTACATTTTTAAAATTGAGAAATAAATTAGCACACTATCAGAATATATTATTTTAATTGTTGTGTATTTATGTTATGATAGGATTTATTAGTTAGTAAAATAAAACTTTTTTTTTTTTTGGAGACAGGATCTCACTGCATAGTGTAGGCTGGCCTTGAACTCATTTATGCAACCTAGGCTGGTCTCAGACTCATGGTTACTCTCTTGTCTCAGCCATCTGAGAGCTGCGATTACAGGAATCACCTATCCCAACAGGAAAAAACATTTCAAAATCCTCAAAAAAGATTGCCCGTATTACTGACCAATGGAATAACTTTATCTTTACTAGAAACATTTAAGATAAAATTACAGATCCACTGACTGTAAAATTCTTGAACTTAATTCTTGATTCATAGATCTTTTTGAAGATAATATCTGGAAATGACATTTAATTATACACATTTCTACATTCACCGCATCCTCCTCTTTGAAAAATAAAGAGGAAAAATTGATTTTGTATAATTCATAAAACAAAATGCAAATTCAATTTAAGCAATATAAAATGAAAGCAAATAAATTCTGCCATGTATAAAAGTAGAAGCTATTAATATGGTTGGTCTAAACTTTTGAACCCTCAAAGAGAAAAAAACGCTCGCACATAGCACAAAAATTAAATCTTCAAAAAGGAGTATTTAAGCATTGCAGAAACATTCTTAAAATGAGGACAATTCCTATTGTTTTATGATCTGGGGCATATAATTTTACTCTGGGTACTTACTGAGGCATCTGTTCATATTGTCTTAAGGATATCTCCCTGGGTACTGTCATTAACGAACAGAAAATTGTTCTAATCATTTTCAATGGGGAAAAATCCACATTGCTAAACAAAACTCTCTTCTGAACATTGAGATCCACACTTTATTTTTTTCTTTTTTTTTTTTAAATAAAAACACAAAAACATATTAACAAACACACAAATTAGCATAAAAAATAGTACAATCAAAACTGATCTACAGACAAGGTGACATGGACTCAGCAGTGTTATTGCTTTACCTATTGATATCTTCGAAGTGTATATATATGAACCCAGATACAGACATGCAAAATTGGTCAGACAATTAAGCCTCTCAATAACAGAAAAACACAAAAAGCAAAAAACCAAAGACAAAAAAAAAAAAAATAGTTGCTCCTTTGCATATTGATATCTTCGAAGTGTGTGTTCAGGAAAACACATACAGACATACAAGATTAATAGAATAACCTGTCATCAATTATTCCTTAGCATTAAGTGTTATAATACAATAGTAGAATCACGTTAGCCCTCCTGCACATATGTATATTCATATATACATACATACATTTATGTCTCTTTCTCTTCTCCTTTCCCTCGTCCCATCTGTTCTTTGTTTTTGAACAGATTTCCTTTATGTGTCTTAGTTTATATTCCCACATTTAGGTTCTTAAACCAGTGATACAATACGTTGCCTGCACATGTATCGCTGATTTATTTCACTTATGAGTATGGACTACAGTTTTGACCACTTGCCTACAAAGTCCCCAAAACTGTCTTTCTTTATTGCTGAATAATATTCCATTATATAAAAATGCCACAATATTTTAATCCAGTCTTCCGTGGATGGACATTTGGGTTGCTTCCACATTTTAGCTATTACAAATTGCGCTGTTATGAACATGGGTGCACATATATCAGAGTGATATGATGTTTTCAGATCTTCTGGGAAAATACCCAGAAGAGGAATAGCTGGTTTGAATGGAACCTCTAGACCTCGTTTGCTGAGAAATCTCCAAACGGCTCTCCACAGTGGTTGCACCAGTCTGCATTCCCACCAGCAGTGTAATAGAGTCCCTATTTCTCCACAGCCTCGCCAGCATCTGTTATTGGATGACTTTTTCATACTGGCCAGTCTTACTGGGGTGAGATGAAATCTCTGTGTTGTTTTTATTTGCATTTCTCGAATGACTAAGGATGTGGAACATTTTCTCATATATTTATTTACCATTTGTATTTCTTTCTCTAAGAACTGCGTATTCATCTCAGATGCCCATTTCTGGATTGGGTCTTTGAATTTGGATAGGTACATGTTTTTCAATTCTTTGTATGTTCTAGATAGCAGTCCTTTCTCTGAGGGACAGCCAGCTAGGATTTTTTCCCAATTTGTGGGTTTTCTTTTTACTTTGCTGGTGATTTCTTTAGATGTACAAAAACTTCTCAGTAGCATGAGGTCCCAATTATTGATTCTTTGAAGAGTTTCCCTTGCAGTTTCATTTCTGTTCATGAACTCTCTGCCTACTCCTATGTCTTCAACATTTTTACCTACTTTCTCTTCCAATAGGTTTAGAGTTTCTGTTTTAATGTTGAGGTCTATGATCCATTTTGACCTGAGTTTGGTGCATGGTGATAGACTGGGGTCTATTTTCAGTTTTCGGCAAGAGGCAAGCCAGTTTATCCAGCACCATTTATTAAACAGGCCTTCTTTTTTCCAGTGGGTTTGGTTGACCTCTTTGTCAAATATTACGTAGCTGAGTGGGTTTTTCATTATGGTTGCATCTTGCAGTCTGTTCCATTGATCCTCAGGTCTGTTTTTTAGCCAGTACCAGGTTGATTTTATTACAGTAGCTTTGTAGTATAATTGCAGGTCATGGATTGTGATTCCACCTGACTTCTCCTTATTGCCCAGGATTGCTTTTGCTATTCTGGGTCTCTTCTGGTTCCAGATTAATTTGAGGCATATTTTCTCTAGATCTGTGAGGTATGCTAACGGTAGTATAATGGGAATTGCATTGAATCTGTACACCAGTTTTGGTAGTATGGCCATTTTTACAATGTTAGTTCTTCCTAACCATGAGCAGGGTATGTTTTTCCATTTATTGAAAAACTCTTCAATCTCCTTTTTCGGAGTAGTTTTCACTGAATAAATCTTTCACATTCTTTGTTAGATTGATTCCTAAGTATTTCAATTTCTTGGTTGCTATTGTAAAAGGTATGGCTTCCTCAATTTCTCTCTCAGCCTGTTTGTTGTTCGTGTATAGGAATGCTATTTATTTTTGAGTGTTGACTTTGTATCCGGCTATGCTGCCAAATTTGTCAATTAATTCCAGGAGTTTTCTTGTGGAGTTTTTGGGATCCTCCATGTATAGTATCATGTCGTCTGCAAATAGTGATAGTTTGACTTCTTCCTTTCCTATCCTTATTCCTTTTATTTCTCTCTCCTGTCTGATTGCTCTGGCTAGTGCTTCCAGAACTATGT
>PVLD010028658.1:0-19123 GCA_004027595.1 Dinomys branickii
TCCCTATTATCTTATCTATAATTTGGTATTTCCTTTAATGTTTTTGTGTTAACTAATGTGAAGATAACTATGTAATACAACATCCAGTTCTAATTCCCTACTATATTCTGTATAACTTTGTATTTTCTGTATTGTTTATGGCTTTTCTGGTTCATATGTCTCCATTCTTTTGTCTTTAAAATAAAATTTAAAAAAAAAATGGCCATGTCATCCTCATCCAAGTTCATTGGTTGACATGGACCTGGGGGCATGTTCTAGCCCTTGTTTGCCCAAGAAGCCATCATTCCTCTGGAACTCAGTTCTTTTGGATTCTAGTGTGTCTCCAGGGACTGTAAAGGAAAGCATGGAGGCTCTTGGTCTGTTTATCCAGGATTTCTTATTGTTACAGCAACATGATTATTTTAAAAGTATGTTAACAAATCTTTGAACATTTACTCCGAGATAGTGAATTGCAGCTGGGGTCATACTGCTGACAATTCTGATATGCCTGGGCATGCTGTCAGGATCCCCCATTGACGGCACTATGTAGACACTGTTTGTTCCATGTTGGAGGCAGGAGTGCATGGAGATTATGTGAATGCTACATGCCCCCTGGGTGGGAGTAGCCTGTTCACAATGTAAGGGAGGTAGAAAGAGCCTTCTTGCCTGCCATTCCTCCCTTTTACTGGTTGTTTTTGCTGTGTCCTGCAGACATAAGTGTTTGTCCTCTGCCATGTGCCACTCTGCCTCTGAGCCAGCCAAATGTGGACTGAAATCTCTAGAAAATATAAGCTAAATAAACCTTTCCTTCCTTAACTTTGGGTGTTGGGCATTTTGTCTCAGCAACAAAAGTAACCAAGACACCAAGCTGACTTCAAACTTTCAGCAATTGTCCTGCATCAGCCTCCTGCAACACAAGCATGCACTGCCATGCCCGGGGAACAAAAGCTATTCCTAAAGGAATTTTACCCATGCACGTGAATGGGTCCCAAATTCCTTTCACTGGATGATAAGTCTCAGAGAAGCTTTCATGACCCGAACTGATTTCCATTTACCCATCTCCTAAACACCATTTTCTGTCTCTCTATGACCTTTTATATGCTTAGGGTCGGGATGCCACACCTCCACCGGGTAAAGGTCTTGTGTACAGTCCATTGCCTGGATCTCCCTGCCAATGAGTTGGGCCCAGTCAATGGGAGACAGCAGCGCAATATCTGAGATCAAGGAAGAATGCGATCAAGGTTGCCTGTCTCTTCCCTGACGTGTGGCGGAGACCTAGCGGCAGGGGCTGTGCCGCTGTGTCACGTCCTTTTCCTGATCTGCTGCGCTGACGGTGTCAGCGTTCTCCCAGCTCTGGAATCACGTTCCTTCCACTGCCTGGTGAGGTGCGGCCTGCAAACAGCTTCCTGCTGGCGCTAGTCCCTGCCGCCTCCGGCATTAGTGGCTGTTTCACTTCATCCACCAATAACTCTGAAAGTGACCGCTTCGTCGAGTCATTTTTCAATAAAACCTCTCCGTGTGGGACATCGATTTCCAGCTCTCTGATTAGTAGAGGCCTTTGGAGCTCTGCACCTAACAACCCCACAGTCACCAAAAAGGTCAGTTTATCAAAAACTGAGCCCCAGATTTGCCCATTTCCATTACTTATATCACGATTATTTTACTCAAGCACCCATCCTGCTCTAACCTTATTGAACTGTCACTACTGAGTCCTTATCTTACAGGAAAGCATGGAAATGTGCATATTCAGTCTTAAAATGTGGACATTACTTGTCTGCATTGAGTTGTTCCAAAAGCAGATCTTGAAGAGATGTGTTTTGTTTGGGAGGTGACCCATGAATATGGACCAAGTGCTCTAAGTAAGAAAGGCAGCCAGTAGAGAGTGAGCCGGTAAGCAAGTTGCTCCATGGGCAGGGGGAGCTTTATCTCCCTAGCGCGACCCACACAGGAAGTCTGACAGACAGTACAGGACTTGATTCAGAGTCAGTCTAAGCAGGGAAATGAGGTATTTCCATCTGATCTTTAGCCATCATTTTGGGGCCAGCTTCTACTCACATTATCTCTGGAATGCACACTTGTCCTGTGAACCTACTAAGTATGCTCCCCCAAGCAAAAGAGACACAGGGTCCCAAGGATTTCCACAAGCAGAATTCAACTGTAAAGACGTGAAGGCATAAGAAACGGGCACAGCATCTCTCCTGCCACATCCCTGCCTGCTCATTCAGTGTCCATATCTAACTGATCACCGAAATCTGGAAAGATTTACTTCCAAAAGCTTTCCTGGATTTGTTCCTTCTTATCTTCTTGTTAGCTTTCTATCGCTGCACAACAAATTAACATGCACTTAGCAACATTAAAAAACACTGATTATCCTACAGTTTCAGTGGGCCAGGCGGACCTGGTTCCTCTGCTCAGGGTCACACAGGCTGCCATCGGGGCCGGCCCTGCAGAATTCCTTCTGCACGCTGGGGTCCCCTTACCAGCTAATGTGGATGCTGGCACACTTCGGTTCCTTGTGGTTCTGTGTCTGAGGCTCCTGCTTTCTCACTGGCTGTCAGCCAGGGAGGCACTTACACCTCCTGGAGGAGTCTGCGGCTCCTTGCCAAGCAGCTTCTCCCCAAACCCTGTACAGCATAGCAGATTATTAGTTCGAACCAACACGCAGGAGTCTCTGACTTGAGTCTGCTAATGTGAACCATGGATAAAGGGAACTTTGTCATGGGAGTGACAGCTCAGCATCTTTGCCATCTTCTACTCATTGGTTCTATTCATAGTTTCTGTCCAGTCAAGGAAAGGGAATGGCACAAGGACACGACCCACTAGCAGTTACCCGAGGGAGTGCTTGCCACACTGACCACTGGCTCCTGTTTTAAGTAGCATCACCTCCCAACTCAAAAGCTGAAACCAATTTACAAATGGCTGTCCAGCCTACAGCATTATTTTCAACCTACCAGTGAATTATTTTCTGTTTATTGAGCTCTAACTTCCTCGCCCAATAAACTAGGCCTCCACCATCTAGACGCATGGAGGTGAACCCGTGGCCCCTATGCTTGCGTGGGCTGTTTGTACCACTGAAAGGTCTGAAAGGTTCAGCATCACTGATCCCAACCCTGCCTCACATCAAGCTTCCTCTGTCCATATCCAGCAGACTGCACCAACCACAACAAAACCCTGTGGTTTTGAGCATGCACCACACTGTTTGTCGTTGCCCTCCCTTTATTGATCAACTTTCCCTCTACCTTTATTACTTCATGTGTACGACTCAGCAAAGGTAACAGGAAACCTGCATGGCTCCCAGACCTCACCAACTGGCTTTGATCACTTCAACTCATGGTATCTTCATAGCTCTCCATACTTCATTGCTGCATTTTGCTTCCTGAAACTCTTCTATCCAATTTATTGCTGACGTGTTTGAAGGTAATGACATATCTTTGCATTCTTCTGTACTTGTACATACAGGTCCTCAATACACTATTGTTGAATTAATGAATATGGGCTGATGTAGCTCAGTGGTAGAGCATTTGCCTGTGAGATGGAGGTTGGATCCACAGTGCCACAAAAAATTAAATAAATTTTAAAAGAGCCAGGCCTGGTGGCACAGGCATGTAATCCCAGCAATTGGGAGGCTGAGGCAGGAGGAACTCCATGAGTTTGAGGCCAGCATGGGCTATATAAACAAATTCAAGGCCAGCCTGAGCTACATAGTAAGAAGCTCTCTCTAGAAAAAGAATAATTGATTAATTAATAGTCATGAAAGAGTCAGTCATAAACTGACTAAGTAAGGCAAGCATGAATAGCAAAATGTAATTTAATGAGAACTAGATTTACCAAACATGGACAACTATGATAAATATTAATTCATTTTTTCATTTAGAATGCCGTTGATTGAGCTTCAGTTTATTATTCTGGAATCCTTTATCAATGTTTATGAGACATCTCCTATGGGAAAAAGGATCTTCAGAGAAATAAGTAAATCAAATATATTCCATGTAATAATGAAAAGATGAAGGGGGATTAAGATCCAGCCTGAAACACCAGATGAGTTTCTTTATCTGATTAACTGATTATCTATACTACAGCTAATTTTTATCATCACAGTACTGTCCAGGGCTGGAGACACATGAGGTCCCTGCGTGTCCCATGACAAGTGCTTCCCACATTGGTGAACCACGGCGCCTCCACCTTGACACACAAAGTCTGAATGGAACAAAGCCCCAATATATTTTTTACTTCCAATTCCTTGTAATCAATTGTGCAAATGCTTTAGCATAAAAAAGGCTGGGATGTCATTCCTTTATCTCCTGCTGGTTGTATCTCTCGTCATAATCCCTGTGACAATAACCTATTGCAAAGGACATTGCTTTGATAAATCTCTTTAACCACAATCCTTTTACATAGTATTTGTAATCTGCATAGCCATACAATTATTTAGTCCTCTTTTCTTTCATGGCATCTTTTCACACTTCCTGGAGTTTCCAAACTTATAGTTTAGCTTCAACACCATAAAGGCAAAAAAACAAAACCTCTCTCAAATGCAGCTTAAAATCATGCTACTATTGGCCTTAATCTCTTTCAATAGCTCTAAAATATAAATTAAGCCTCTATTCACTGCGTCCCAAAGAGATTTCGTTTCTGGGACCAGCTCTCAGTGCCCCGGCGCCTCCACAGCAGTTCACAATGGCCATCTGCTTACTGTGCCTTCCCAGATGGGCTCCCACTACAAATTCCAGGGATTTGGAAAAAGGAGAGCCAAGAGACAGTTGGGCACTACCATTTAAATGCGCTGGGAATACAATCCACGTTTCCTTGTCTGTCAGCTTCACCGTCACCTGCAGAAGTTGTTTGTGATTAGAACGAACTGCCACCTTGGTTAGCAATCTTTGCAATGCTTTATGTTTTCCTGATGAAAAAATACTTTAAGAGTTAAAAAGAATTGTATTAAATGTCACTGATTCCTTGATGCATTTTCTTAAATCTGGTGCAAATCTATGCAAGAATACTTTAATTATCATGAAGAGTAATTTTGCATCATTGGCTGTGTGCTGTAAAATAGAAATGAATAACGGAAAGGGTACAATGGATATTCTACTACGAAGTTATAGATGACACCTACCCAGGCCCTAAAGCCTTGCCAGGCAGTGTCCCGAGGGGTTCACCACAAGATAAACAGCGGGTCCGATGGTGCATCTGAAGGTAAAGGCTATTAGTGTATCTCAGCAAAAGCACATATTTTAATTGAAATTTTGGAAAACTGTAGGTTGACATGTAACTGTAAAACAAACTAACAAAAGCAAAGCATCAGAGATTCTATACACAACATACCCAGTTCCCCCAGTGGTAAAACTTTGAAATTATGATATAATATCATAACCACATTCCTGGAATTAACATAATCCACACCAATATCACTCAGATTTTCCCTTGACTTTTACTCATTTGTGCAGAGTTTCTGTTAGGTGAAGATGCCCATGTAACCGCTGTCATCAGGACACTGGACACACAGTTCCACCCCAGAAAAGATGGCTCCGCTGTGCCCCTAAACACACCCACAGCGCCCCCTGTACTCCAGGCTCTGCAACTGCTCCTCCGCTCCCGTTTCTAATTCTTGCTCTTCAAAACGGTACATAAACGGAAATAAATAGAACAGGTAACCTTTTAGGATTGGCTTTTTGAACACAGACTTATTCTCTACACAGTCACCCAAATTGTTACATAGATGCAGAGTTCACTCCTTTTATTGCTAAATATCCTGCTCTGCATTTTTAAATTATCTAATTTATTACTATAAACTTGTTACAAGTATTTCTTATTAACTTGTAATGACCCACATCTGTCATGATTGTATTTATTTTACTCCTGATCCTGAAGATTTTCTGCCCTGTTACTTTTTCATTTTTGTGAGTCTTCCTCGAAATGTATTAATGATATTGTTTTAAAGAATCAGCTTCTGTTTCATTCGTTTCCTCTATTGTTTTACTATTTTCAATTTCATTGATTTCTGCTCCTTGTAATTTCCTTCCTTCTGTTTGCTTTGCTCTTATTTTTCCAATGTCTTGAAGTAAAATTTTTGGTGATCAGCTTGAGATCTTCATTTCTAATGTAATCATTTATTGCAGTAAGTTTTTTGTTCAGCACTGCTACAGCTACAGCCCATATATTTTGCTTTGTTTTGTTTTGGTTTTGGTACCAGGAATCAAACTCAGGACCTTGCACTTGCCAGGCAGGTGCTTGTGCCACTGTGCTATATCCCCGGCCCTGACATCCTATATATTTTGATAAATTGTTTTTTATTTTCATTCACTTCTATACATTTTACATTTTCTTTGACCCATAGAGTACTTAGAAGTATGTTGTTTAACTTTTAATTTGTTTAGAGATTTCTTTCTGTTACTGATTTCTAATTTGCTTCCATTGTTACCATAGAACACATTCTATGTTAACTGAACTCTAAATATTTATATGTATATGTGACATATGCATGTATGCATATGAGCATATAGACAAAGGCATAGTATATATTCCGCAGTTTGGGTGCAGGCTGTCCTACACATGCCGGTTAGACTTTGTTCCCTGGATATCAGATTTTCTTTCTTTTATAGATTTTTTCTATCTGCTACATCAGTAACTTAGCCAGCGTGCTGGCTTTTATCAACCTTCTATCTCTTAGATGAGGTTTATCAGTGTCTGCTTGGTGTATTTTGATGCCCTGCTAGTTTTTGCGTAAACATTTAAGATCATTACACTATCCTGATGAGTTAGTTGTTTTTATTATCATATAATTTCCTGCTTTGCCCCAGTAATTTCTTTGTGCTGAGTCCTATTTTAATGTTAATATAACTACCTCTACTTTTTACAGTTTGTATCAACACTTGTGTAACACAATAGCTCTTCAGACCGTTTGCTCCCACCTGCTTTGCCCGCGTATTTGCAGTGGCCACTCCCACACAGTCCTAGCTGGCTCTTCTGCTGTCTGCTGGATCCCCCCACCCTGTGTCTACTTAGCGATTGGTCTGTTTAACCCATGTGCACTCAAGGTCCTTATTGCCATGGCAGTGTTCATGTCTTCCTGTTCCTTTCCTTGTTCACTTCCTCTGATTTCCGCTCCTGCTGCTTTTCCCTTCCTGCTACCACAAGATTGCTCAAACTTTTCATGTTTATGCAAAAATTACAGGTCATCAAAATACACCAAGCAGACACTGACAGACCTTATTTAAGAAACAGAAAGTCCACAGAAACTTCAGTGCACTCTGTAATTTTTATGGGTTTTGAGTTGTTTCTTCTGGGTGTTACAATATACTACGTGACTTACAGCAATGTACTAGAAACAACGCTTTACCACTCCTTCCTTCCTGTTCGGCCTACGTGTCCCAGGGTCTCTGGGCATAAGAGGACAGTGTCATTCCAAGGGAATAAGAAAATCCAAGACTGGACACTTGCTGTAACCGCGTTTCTGTCGTCAGCTCCTCTCTCGGGGTCTCTCGGTAGGGGAGAGGGGCATCTTTTTACTCTTTCTTGGATCACTTGCTCTGGTGGAAACTAGATGCCATGTCAGGAGAACAGTCAAGTGATTCTGTGCATGATCCATGAGGCTGGGAACAGAGACATCTTGTCAAATTCCGACAGGGTACAGGAGGCCTTGCACTAATGGACACGTAAGAAAGCCATTTCCAGAGTGCATCTGACATCCTTAGTCAATGTTCCAGACCATAATAAACCAGTCAATGACTTGACTTGACCCCAAACC
Source organism: Dinomys branickii (assembly GCA_004027595.1). Lineage (NCBI taxonomy): Eukaryota > Metazoa > Chordata > Mammalia > Rodentia > Dinomyidae > Dinomys > Dinomys branickii. Next base: position 7,724 of record PVLD010028658.1, read on the forward strand.
GGAACCATCTAGCTAAACTGCCCTTAGTTCTTGATCCTTAAAACTGTTAGATAATAAATGCATATGTTTAAACTCCTGAGTTTTGGTAAAATCTGTCATCCAGAAACAATTAACTATTTACATTACACAGAATCAGTTTTCCTTGGCAGAGATACTATCCTCTGATGTGCACAGTGAGCACGGCCTGACATGTGGTAAATTTTGACAACATTTTGGGAAACTTGTAACTCCTCTCTTCTAACCCAGTTTTCCCGCCCATTTCAGATCACCAGGATCGTGGCTTCCATTTCCTGTACTCTTCAGTTTCTTAGTAAAATTGAAGTTTTTGAGTAATAGAGCTAGAACACTTTCTTGTGGGTAGACTTAAATCAGTCACAATTTGTATTCCATTTTATGAGTTTCCAGTGAGGACACTGTACAACTGGGATGTCTACTCCCAGGAGTTGGACAATTAACCTATTGAAAAATGAGGTGGGTTTTTTTATTTGCATATCTCTAAATATTTTTGTCCTGACTTTATCAAGCAATTTTTGTACTTAAACTAGTTATAGCTACATAAACTGTTAGGAATGCCCAGAGAATGATATTTTACAAGCCTGCATTTGATTATATCATCACATCTACTTTTTATATAGATATTTCAATCAGTGTTAGTGGAAAAATTATCTGGAACAAGGAAGCCTGCTGGTTTAACTGTCCAGAAAGAAGCCTGCAGCAAAAAATGGCCTGCAAAGACGGACAGCCTGGGGGGTAATAATTCTGTCAGTGGTCAGGCTGAACCCTCAGGAATCCCACTGCTATGTGCAGAGAACTCCCAAATGGAATATCCTAAGAGTAATATTAGTAGCACTGGTCAAATCTGGTTTCTCTCTATATTTTTATCTAATACCACACGTGTTTTGTGTTGTGTTTTTCTTTTTCCAGGGTGACAAAAGTGTTGTAATGTGTTGGGAAGGTAAATAATTCTTAGAGGGAAAATAAAATTCATGTTTCTGCTCTGAAATGATACTAATTGTTTCATTGCTGTCATTCGGTTTAGCCAGCTATTGTGTATTTCATGCTGATATGGCCAGAGATAAATTGCCTTAGCTCCAAGCTTAGGGATGTATTCATTTGTAAAATATCCTGAACACGACCCTTCAGTAAAAGTGCATGGAAAGGGAAAAAGTGTTCCAAATATCTAAATTATGCTTAAAAAATCATAAAAGTCACACATGAGGACAATATTTAATTAATTTTCCAAACATTGGAATACTTTAAATTGTGGTCAAAATTTTAAAAACAAATATGCAAATCACCTTAGGATAGGCAGCTCTGTTAGAACAGAGGAGTGAGTGCCGAAGATGAGAGCACACCAAGGCCAAGGCGTCTAGAGATGGTGCGGCCTCAGGATGCAGCCTGGCCAGGCCCGTTGTCCTCCTGAAAGACAAGCAGCAACTGAGAACACACTGTAATTAGAAATACTGAACTCAGTAAGCGCAGGAAGGCATCAGACACTTGGGTAGCAACCACAGTGTTCTGATCCATCTTCCCATCACTTTCTGTCCCTTTCAAAAAAAAAAAATCCCCTTATTTTTTCTGTTAGAAGGCACAGATAAGCTGAAGTTGATAATGCTCACCATACACGTTGCTATGTGCCTCACTGCCCCATTGGGTCAATATTAACTGAGGGACTGTATTTGTAATCCTACTGGATGATTGTAGTTTGACAATGTTGTACCTACCTGTTGTATCTACCTTGTAATTTGCTCTATAAAAGTTCTTAGAGAAACGTCCTCTGTGGCAACCGCTTTGGGGACCCTTCCCGCCTCTCAGGAGCTTTCTCTCAATAAACCTTTCCTACTCCTAACCTCCTTTGTCCTCAAAATTCATTTTTCAACACTCTGGAGACACAAACTCTGCACCTCTGAGATCTAGTTGGGAATTACGGCTTTTTCCCCCACCACAACCTTAGGTGTCTTCAGGCGTGAAACAGCAAACAGACTGTGTTAGGACAAAATTAATAATTCACTGCACTTTGGGAAAAGTTGTGAAAAGATGACATGAATACTATTTCAGTACTAAGTTAGAATAAACTGCAACAAGAATCCCTAGTGTAAAGAGACAGTGACAAGTATTAATTGCTAAAAAGAAGCATTGTGGCATTTGAAAATTAAGATTAACAGTTTTGCCATCACTTCAATCACCTTTGACACCTAAGGCTGAACTGCTTCGCTTGTGTTAGCCAGTTAAGACAATCCCAGCTCCTGTCTTATTCTGAGTGGACATTTCAAAGAGCTGACAACTGATCCTCAGGAATCCAAAAGGAAATATCAAGTAGGTGTTACATACCCACACGTGAGTTTTCCAGGCAGACACAGAGAAGTTTTAAGGCTCAGTATTGCTGGACATTCACTTACTGCACTCTGTCCTTCTCCCCAGTGTCTACACAGGAGTGATTTAGAGGCACAGGCTGCCATGTCTTGATTTAGAGCTAAGATCTTAATCACAATAAAACTCCTGCCTCCGCAGCTTTCCTGTTATCTCACAGAGACTTCAGCCATAACAGACCCTCAATTCCTCACTATTCGCGCAGAACCAGCTTATGGTTTTTCTGGCCAGCCATTCTCTTTTCGGAATTTGCATTTAGTCCAATGGGAGATAAGATCTTGGGCTTTGGGGAGCAGGTGTTAAGAGACCCAACAAAAAGTAGAGCTGTTGGAGGGCTTTAGAGTAGTGTAGGGCAAAGCAATCAATTTTATTGCAGTACACTGTTTCTCCTGCTCTGAACAGCTGCTCAGGGGATAGCAGGGGGAAGCTGCCCTGCTGAGCAGCTTTGAGTCAGAGGATGGAAAATCCACCTCATTTCTACACTGAAGGGTCCCACATTAAAAGACCATAAAGCTCAAGTCATTTAAATAGTAGCTCCAGGGGCACATTAACTTTGCCTTTTTACAAACAATTGCTAATATAGATCTCAAAGACAAGCTGCTTGCCATTTCATCATTCAATACAATGTAGCAGGTTTTGAAATTTGTTTTATGCCTTACGCATTTGTGCCTACTTGTGCACACACACACACACACACACACACACACACACACATGCTTGATTAAGTGAAAAAACAGGCATAGCATCACTATTTTAGTACATATAGAAGCCACTGTCTATATAAAGCTAACCCTGGCAGTTTAAAACTTTCACATTTAAAGTACTGAAATGGATATTTTGTCATTTATATATTGCCATACATATTGCTACCAGTGGGGGAGGGTTTTACATTTTCTGGGTTGTTCATTTTGGATGATTTCTGCCCTAGACAAATGCCTGAGAGCAGCAAATCTGGAACACAAATTGGTCCCTGGGAAGTCTGCTGGGTTCAATGCTGGCTGACGGTGAGCTTGTGCTGCAGGTTTCACAGACAGGTTTGAGCCAACTTGAGAACAGACTGTCCTGCACTGTCAGCTGGATGTTCTCTCGAAAGCTTCCCTGGGAGCTGAGGCTCTGGGTGCCACACTGGAACTGTAAACTACTTGAGAAAAGAGGAGTGTGGGATTTAAATACGCGTCTGGCGGCTCGAGGGTCTGGTCTGAATGCCAAGGAGCAGCGGAGACAACTGGCAATAACTTTGAATTCCCAAAGGGAAAGGGATTTTTTAAAAGACAGCAAGGTTCTTGTCTATTTTATTGAGACTAGGCAATGTAATGTTCCTCAGCAAGATCATTATAGTGAAGTTTCACAAATCATATAGAACTATTCTTGCACCTAGGGCAAATGGAAAAGTTAGAAGACTGGATTTATAATCAATGTGCCTATTTAAGTAGGCACATAGTAATGTGCAAACTGTTAACAAACTGTTAACATTATACACAAATATTAGGTATAGAATATCTGGATTATTCAATTCAGTTATTATAATATTTCATACAGTATAGGCATTAATGTATGCATATTTCATATGTTTGCCTTTAACTGTGCCCAAAATATAAAACTAATAGCTTCATTTTACTTTAAGCAATCATTGCTTTTTATTAAATTATTGAAGTTGTGACATTAGATATTCAATAGAAAACAGAAGACCAATACAATAATTCATCAACTACTTGAAATATAGGATTTAGTGATTACAATAAATAAGAGATTTCAAAATAGGACTCACTGATTATTTTAAATTAAGAAAATTTAACGTTAAGAATTATCTTTTAAAATTTAAGTACTGATATACTTAGGAATGTATGTGGTATAAACAGATTTCCTATCTATTCTCTATTTTGCTTTGTTTTGATCCAGCTCATTTGCCCAAATAGAAAGTAAACAATTTGTCTAGACAAAACTTTATTAATCTCATTGTGAAGATAATCAAGAAAGTTTTTTTAATATATGTATTAGTTTCTAATTTTGAGACAGCAGTTGCAACTTGTAGCAGATGCTACTTCAGCTTTAAGACAAAAATTATCTTTTGGCAAAGGTCAGAGCATCATATAGAGGGCATGTCTCATGAAAAAACAATTATGTGAGATCTTTGGTATAAATAAGACATTGAAAGAACTTGCCACTGATTGGGCTTAGGAGACTGTGCCATGAAGGGCAAGATGGTATCTATTCATCCGCCCCAGCCATCTGCCTTTGTCTCTACTTCTTTTATATCTGCTGTCTCTGATTCCCACAGCTCATCAGCTATGCAACAGCTGTTGGTCTGTCTTCCTGAAGATGCTTAAGCCTTAAGCCTGAAACATCACAGAAAAGGAAATACTAATCTGTTAATATCATCACCCTTCAATCGTTCTGTGGCTGAGTCATGGAGAAAACCCAAAGTGATTCATAAACATCCCAGCATACAGAAGTGTCCCCCTTTCGCACCTTTTGTCCCATCTAAAGGAGATCAGGGTCCAGATGCTTATGTAATGCTCACCTTAACCTCACACATTTTGAAAATTACAAAGGGCAAGGGGTAGGATGGAAAAAAGTATTGGGTAGGTATGATGCTTACCATATGTACTAGATTTCAAGCAATTTTCATCAAGCTTCAAAATATTTCAAAAATTTCAACATTTTGGTCTCAAAAATGCCTATTACATATCGACCCTTATATCTTAAAAGCCATATGTTTTCCATTCCGTGTGTTTATTAGTTCAGAAAATATTGCCCAAAGGGGTTTAGCAGAAAATTTCTGACAGTGAAGCACATCGTGAAAAGTCCCTTTTACAAACTGCCTCAGTTGTGTAGATTTATATGGCACAAGCACATTATCTGCATACAGTAGGAGTTTAGCCCATGCTTATTTTATTTTACTTAGTTTAAAGATAAATGTTATATATTTAATGTCATTCTACAATCCTGAAAAATTTAGGATCAAAGAACCATAATTTAAAGATATGTGTTCATTACAAGGTAAAACTGCAAAACAACCAGTACCTAAAACATTTTATTATAAATAATAATCCTATATACAGTGACACAGAAACACAACTAAACTGCCCCTGAGACATAACTTTAAAGCACCCAGACTTATGCAACCCCCAAAATGATTCCAGGCTTTAACTCAAACCAGAAATATTTGCCAGTATGCTCATTTCTATTATTAAATAGTTTACATTTTCAAAGGGTGACAGTTTATCGTTTTAACCTTCCTTATTTGGTTTGGTAAAGTCAGACATTTTAGCTTTCTAGCATAGGTTAAGAATATATAAACATACAGCAGGTTGAGGACTTTTGAAGATACAGTCTGATGTTTTAGCATGGATCTAAAAGCATCATGTACTCGGAAATTACACATATAATCGAAGTAACAGAGGGGGCTCTTCCGGATATCTGGAAGAACAGACTTATAAGCCCACTGAGTAACTACTACATGTTGTTCAGAACAAGGATGAAGGACCGAGTACAAAAACATTTGTTTTTATGTAATTGTTAAGAGCTGAACTGTGTGTCTCAAAAGACTATGCTGAAATCCTAACCCTCAACACCTCGGAATGTGAATCTATTTGAAAATAGGACCTTTAAAGATATAACTAAGGTACGATGAGGTCCTATGGGTAGATCCCACCCTATTAAGTCTGCTGTATGACTAAAAGAAAAGATTAGGACAAAAACACATAGAAAAGACCGTGAAGATATCAGATAACAGCCCTCTATCCTCAAGCCACAGAGAGGCCTCAGTAAAGATGGATGTTGGCCCTTTGTGCTCACATTATAGCTTCAGAGTTACTACAAGATACGTGACCTGTTTTTTAAGTCATCCCCCATCTGTTACAACACCTCTCACAAAATAATACACTCATTTTGTTTCAAAGTGTTAGCTACAGTAAAAAGCCACTCTGAAGGCCCACTGACAAAATATAAACTGTATGACTTCAAGTATAATTTAATGCAGTTCAACAAGATCCAAATACAACATTCAAAATGGAAAAACATCCCCTAATCCTGCACAGGCAGAACTAATATTTTTTAAAGGGCCATACAACAAAAACTGGTATATAGGTTTAATGCAATCCTATTCAAAGTACCAACAGAATTTATCACAGAGCTAAGGGAAAAAAAGGTTAAATTTTCTAATGAAGTAGAAAAGACCCAATTACCAAAAGCAATCCTGGGGAACAACACCAAAACTGCAGTCATCACAATCTGATATTGCAAGTTATATTGTAAAGCTGCAGTGATAAAACAGTATGGCACCAGCACAAAAGAGGTATGTGAATCAGTGGACCAGAATAAATAATGCAAGATCAACCTTCAGCATGGTCAGTCACCTCATCTTTGACAAAAGACCTAAAAGCATATACCAAAGGAAAGACAGACTGTTTAACAAATGGTTCAGGGAAACATGCAGACGATTGAATCTACATGCATATATCTCACCATGTACTAAAACAAAATGAAAATTGATCAAAGACCTAAATATTAGAACAGAAACAATTTGCTAGAAGATAAAATAGGTAAAGACATAGGCATAGTTAAGGACTTTCTAAACATAACTTCAATTGCACAAGAAATAACATGAAGACTCAACAAATGAAATTATATCAAATCAAAAAGCTATGGTACAGCAAAGGAAACAATATTGTGAAAAGACAAACTACAGAATTAGAAAAAAATGTAGTCAGCTACTCATCAGAGATAGGACTAATAACTAGAATATCTACAGCTCAAAAACTTAGCATCTCCAAAATGAAAAACCCAATCAAAAAACCAGGTAAGTGAAGTTAATACACGCTTCTCAGAAGGTGAATTACAAATAGCCAGTGAATACCTGAAAAAATATCCACCATCTTTAGATGTGAGAAAAATCAAATTAAAGCAACACTGAGTTCCATCTTGCTCTACAAAGGACATCTGTCATCAAGAAATCAAATAATAGTGAATGCTGGCAAGAGGAAAGGGAACCTCCTACATTGCTGGTGGGAATACAAGCGAGTACGGCCATCATGAAAATCAGTATGAAGATTCCACCAACAAAAAACCTCACTAAAAACAGAAATTCCATTTGACCAGCTATGGCCCATCTAGGTATCTTCTCAAAAGAGTAGACATCGTATTACAGGAATACATGCATGACCATGTTTACAACAGCACAACTTATAATAGCTAAATCTTAGAAGTGACTTTTATGACTTCAAGAGCTGAATGGGTGAAGAAAATGTGTATATGCACAAAATATATCACTATTCAACCCTAAAGGATAAATTTGAGTCATCTATAGGAAAATGGATGCACTTTGAGGCCATAATATTAGGTGAAATAAATCAGACACACAAGCATAAATATTGTTCCTCTTCAATAAGAAACCCAAAGTATAAATATTAAAATAAAAGACAGATAATAAAAAATGGAGAGCTAAATCTTTTGCAAATTAAGAGGAGCTCTAGAGATGGAGGGGGAAGAAGAGACGGTAAGTGAAAGTAAAAAGAACTATAGTGTGTTACATGCACCAATCCTCCATGAAGAATGTAACAGCTATGCACAGCAAACATGTATGAAGAAGCATAAAAAAGAAGGAAATGACAAAATAGAACTGAAGAACTTCAGAAGGTAAGATTTTAATGTAATAAAAAATAAGATACAAGTAGTACGTAGTCACAGTGGTAATATTGAACTGTAATTACAAAAGATACAAAGAATATGAAATGAAATAAGATATTTTAACAGTGCAGTAATGGATAACAGGTCAAAAGATGAAATGATAACTCTAAATATTTTTGCTTAAAATACAGCATTACAGTAAATTTTCTTTAATAAAACCCTTATTTGAATTTTTTAGAATTTGACATTAGTGAAAAATGACTTATAACGATTTTTTAAAACCTACAACAGTATACAACATATTTATCCCACAAAGTTCATCAAACTAACCTTACAAAAATACATTTTAAGCAAATAACTTAACTATACAAATGAGCATAGTCTACATAATGTTTGTTATGTTGTATGCTCCATTCCACACCAGTAAATTATACAGTAGTTGTTATTTCTCTAATTTTCTTCATTTAACTTTTAGTATTTGTGTTTATCATAACTAAAGAAAGAACTGACAAATTACTGTATTTATGCATGAATAAGTGTTTACCTGATAATGCTATAAGACAGAACAATATGACTTGAAAGATAGCTTTCAATATAGCTCAACAGCACAGTGCATGCCTGGCAAGCACAAGGTCCTGAGTTCGAGTCCCAAGAAGAAAGTGGTCAACTAGTCCCAGGAAAGTGAAAGCAATGACCTCATCTCTTTACCCTGAGCCCATTTCTCTCTGACAGTGGTTATCAAGTCTCTAGTAGGTGACGTCAGTGTTTATCTCCCTTACTTTGTCTGGGATTTAATACTGCATGTTTTCATCTTGAACTCTTCATCTTCAGTGTTCTCCCTTGCTGAATAGAATAATAAATAAGAAGGTGTATCTGGATATCCTCCACACGCTAAGCCGTAGACCAGGATGTGCTACTTTGGGGAAAAGGTCACTTAGGAATGTAGGAAGGCCCTCCAACCCAAGGAAGAAGAGCAAAAGGCACAGCACATGCTGGACATTTTAAATAAATATTTTTGATCATCTCTATTTTTCATGAAATTAATGTACAAGGCCAAGAATTTAAACAAAATTTAAACAATTATTGAATATGATTGAGGCTGTCCAGAAAAACCAAGATGATGCAACAACATATGTAGCTCTAACAATAAATTTTACCGAGCATCTTAATATGGCTGAGATGCTCTCTTGCTCTTTGTGGGGGTTCTATTACTCATGTTCGATGTCTCTGAAAGGTAAACTTCCCTCGTCAAAATGACATTACAATATAGATATCGCCATTTTCCTTTCTACCCACTAGCAAATAGAAAAAGATCATTATTTTTAGGAATACTTCATGTCTTTCCTTCTTCTGATGAACCATTGTTGCTTTCCCACCAAACCCACCATTCGGAGTTGCAGGTTCAACTCTCTTTGAAAAATACTGAGTGTTAAACGCGGTCTCATTTTTTACAAATAACACAACTGAATGCTACAGCCCACTAGTTTATTCACTGGGTGGCTCTGTACAGCATGAGCATTGAGAGCTGGTGTGTGCAGACTTCAGAGCAAACCTCTCAGTAGCAGCAAACAGCTGAGCACAGCCCAGCACCACAGCCGTTCCTGCTGAGGGTCTGAGTGATCCTTCCTGGAAACACTGACATTTCCCTGAAGAGGATGCCCCTTCCAGGAATCTCTATAATTTTCATTCTCCAACATGTTTTCTGTGGCCTTATTGTGTCAAGTGTCTTTTTAAAAAAGCATTTTATGGCCGGGCACACTGGCACACTAACGTAGTCCCAGCACTGAGAGGCTGAGGCACAAGGATCATTGCAAGTTCAAGACCAGCCTGGGCTACAAAGTGAGCTCAAAGCCAGCCTGAACTGCATAGTGAGTCCCTGTTGCAAAAACACAAAAATAGATAAATAAATATAAAAAAGCATCTCATATCTTTAAGAAGTCAACTAAGTAACACACTAGATTACATCATTAGAAAACTTTCTTGGTCATTTTAATAATAGCTTTTTAAATTGCTTATCCAACTTTTACCTTTATTTTTCTCTTAACAATAATATTTCTGTCAAGGAAGATTTCTTGGTTGTAACACCTAATTCTTTCATATTTATTTTATAACTAGTTTGGATTACAATACTGTCATATCATTTATTGAAAATTCATGATAAATTGTGAAAGATCATTTCTAAAATGCCCATAAAACCAATGTGTACAAGCCAATAAAGTCAAGATCTATAAAATCTGGTGCATGGGATAAAACATATTCTACTAAGTATATATTTAAATTTAACTGTTGTACCTATGAAGCTTTTTATGTGGGAAAAGCTTTGAGTCTTTTCTTAGAAAACTTTATATTGACTTCCGGGAAGATGGCGACCGGGTAGGCAGCAGAGAGAGAACCTCCCAGAGGATTACCACCCAAACAATGAAATATAGCAATATGAAGACAGCAATAAGGACTTCCGGGAAGAAGACGACCAGCTGAGAGAGCGAGTGCGGAGGGAAGAACGGCTTCAGCTCCTGAACCCGACAGAGAACGCGCTACTGGGACAAACTGCGCCAAACCGGGCAGCGCTCCGGGATCCCGCTCAGAACCCCACCCCCGCAGCCAGCGCTGCGTGATCTGGAGCAACAGCGACCGGCCGGCGGGATTTCTGAGTCGGGGAAAATCTCCATCCAGGGAAAAGCATCTGATCGGCACTCCTGTCTACACGATCACAGGGTGAGTTAAGTGCGCACTCTAACCGGTTTTTCCTGAATCGGGAAGAAGCTCAGCCCAGCAAGAGACATCAAAGCAGCTTCAAGGACTGTGGGATCTCCCGGGTGGGAAGACCTACTTAGGCGCCCCAACGGGTTTTGTGAGGGGGGAAGGAGCTCCACCCAGGGAGGAACACCTGAGTGGCCTATCTGCAAGAATCCTGGGGTGGCGAGCTGTTTATTCGCCCTGGCCAGGTCTTGGGGTAGGGAGTAGAAGCGGAAATCTCAGCAGACAGCTTAAGGGTCATTCTCCCAAAGAGAAGTAACCATTGGAGCAGCCTCTGCAGCAGACCTTTGCCTGCTGAACTGCCTGTGTAATTTACAGCTCCACATTTTGAATCTGATAGCCAAAAATGGGAAAACAGAGGAACAAAACGCAGTCTCAAAACTCAACCCCACCCAGAACAAGTTTTGAATGTGAGGATACAGGGGAACCAGGAAATCACATACCGACAAGTTATGAAACGATTGCATCCGAAATGAAACAAGTCCAACACGCCATAAAAGAGCTTAAAGCAGAAATAAGCCACATACCCACAATGATTTCTCAGATAAAAAACGAGCTGAAAACAATGATGGAAGAAATGTTCCGTGCACATAGAGAAGATATAGACAAAAGACTAGAAGAAAATAGGAAACAAATGGAAACGTT
>PVLD010028659.1:0-19111 GCA_004027595.1 Dinomys branickii
GTATCTGTGTTCATGAATATACACTTCGAAGATACCAATAGGTAAAGCAACAACCATTGTTGAGTCCGTGTCATGTTGTCTGTAAATCAGTTTTGATTGTACTATTTCTTACGCTACTTTGTGTCTGTTTGTTAATATGTTTTTGTGCTTTTACTTTTAAAATTAAAAAAAAAAAAGAGTAGATGCCTTCCACAAAGAGCAAGACAGAGAAAAGGGAAAGTGGATCTCCTGGGACCAAGTCCATCTTCCACACCCTTTGTTTGTTCCTTGGTTAGCTCAAAGTCATTAGCTATCTGGACCTGGTTATTCACTGGGAGTCGGGGGTGGGAAGAGAGGTGAGTCAGGCATAGACCCCGTCACAGGAGCACATTCAAAGCCAGACACACCGTCATTTCCAGAACATCTTCCCTGATAACATTTTCCCACTCAGCATCTCTCAGTTTTTAACATTCCCACTACAAAATCAGCACTCCAAAATCAATGGGATTCCTGTACACAAATAACAAACTCAGGAGAGAGAAATTAACAAAATCGCACCTTTCACAACAGCATCAAAAAATGAAATACTTAGGAATCAATCTAACAAAGGAAGTAAAAGATCTTTACATTGAAAACTACAGTACTCTGTAAATGAAGATTGACGAGGATATCAGAAAATGGAAAGATATTCCTTGCTTTTGGGTAGGAAAAATCAACATAGTGGAAATGGCCATACTCCCCAAACTGTTACACAGATTTAATGCAATCTCAATCAAAATACCATTAGCATACTTCACAGATCTAGAGAAGATGTTCCTAAAGTTCATTTGGAACCAGAAGAGACCTAGAATAGTGAAACAATTCTGGCAACAAAGGCAAGACAGGAAACATCATAATCTCTGCCTTAAAATTATACTACAGAGTTACTGTGATAAAAATAGCATAGTATTGGAAAAAAGAAAAAAAATAGACCTGAAGATCAATGGAAAATTAGAAGATGCAGAAACAACTACAAACCCACTCAGTAACCTTATCTTTGAAAAAGGGGCCAAACATGTTCACTGGAAGAAAGGTAGCCTCTTTAATAAATGGTGCTGGAAAACTGCCTTTCTCCATGCCAAAGATTAAAACTAGATCCATGTCTATCACCATACACTAAACTAAAATCAAAGTGGATCAAAGATATAAATATTAAAATAGAAATACTAAATCTGCTGGAAGAGAAAATAAGTAGAACTCTTGAAGGCATAGGTGTAGATAAAGACTTCATGAACAAAATCTTGATGGTACAGGAAATACTACAAAGGATCAACAATTGTATTTGATTTTATTAAAACGCTTTTGCATAGCAAAAGAAATCACCAACAGAGTGAAGAGACAACTCAGACTAGGAAAAAACATTTGCCAGTTGTCCCACAGACAAAGAACTCATATCTAGAATACATGAACATTAAGTATTTTAATACAACATTTTGAATGATATTTACATGGAAAAATATTTGTTCCAAAATTTCAAGATCACATTCTTAACAAAAACCCTCTCTAGGACAACTAACTATCCTAGATTCTTGTGTGGTCTGTCCACCTCATTGCTTTCTGTTCTTCCAAATCTACCTTTCCAAAACCCAGTTTTTATCATTCAATCCCTCTAAAATGCTTTGATTGTGTTTTTAAAATACCAAAATTTTTGGACATGGAGCTGAACAGAGGGTCCCTACCTAGCTCCCAACCCCCGCAGACTGCTTTCCTGCTACTACCCCGCAGCACACCTTTACCTTCTACCTTGTAAACTTTGTGTCACCCCCTTTCTTCTTTCAATAAGTCCCCTCCTCAATTTGAGTCAAGAAGTCTTCCCTGACTCTCTGCCTAAATTCAATCTCTCAGTACAGGTTTTCAAAGCACCATGTACCTCTCCTTTGTAGCAGTTGCCACAGTTGCAGTCTTGAATTTTCCTGTGCTGTCTACATCCTGCATTGTAAGCTCCCTTAAGGCAGGAAACATTTCTGTTATTGTTACCATTATGTCTTCAGCACTAAGCATGGTGGCTTAATCATGCAGACATTTAATAAATACCTGTACATATCCATGGGATGAATAGATATGTGGCTAGATGCATGGGTAGGTGGGTGGATAAATGGATGGTAGAGTAAGTGGATAGAGAGGCGGGTGGGTGGATAGATGAGTCAGTAGGTGGACAAGTGGATACATACAGGTGCGATTGTACAAACAGGTGGGCTAACTGGATGGCTGACTGGATGGATGGATAGGTAGGTAGATGGGTGGATGGATAAAATAGTAGATTTATAAGAATCTAGATGAAGGGTGGATGGATAGGTACATGTATGGATGTATGGTGAAGTGAATGGATAGATGGATGGTTGGATGGATGGATGGACGGATGGATGGATGGATGGTTGGATGGTTGGATGGATGGACGGTTGGATGGATGGATGGATGGATGGACGGACGGATGGATGGATGGTTGGATGGATGGATGGTTGGATGGATGGGTGGATGGACGGATAGGCAGACGAATGGTTATAGAGTAGGTAGATGAATATGTGAATGAGTGGAAAAAGAAAGTCATGTATGGAGATGTAGTAGCTCCAAGATGTGGATGTAGAAGGACATACTATTTACCAGACAAGCTCTGGGAATAAGGCTTTTGAGTAATTCTCTCTAATGTGCATGGGGCCCAGGAAATGTATATAATACATCCTGCATTAGTCAGATTTCTGTTTTGGTGGTAAAATATCTGAGGATAACTACTTAAAGAAGAAAAGTTGACATTGGCTCATGGTTTCTGAGATTTCTGTGCATTGCTATTTGTCCTGGCAAGGCAGAACATAATGGTTAAAAGCACACAGTAGAGCAGAGCTGCTCATCTCATGGAGGCCAGGAAGCAGAGAAGGAAAGGTAACCAGGGACAAGAACACACCCTTGAAACTTACAGCACTAGTAACCCGCTTCCTCCAACTGGGCTCCACTTTTCTCAGATTTCCGCCATCTCTCAAAGCACCACCAGCTGGAGACCAAGCCCTCCATACATGAGCCTTTGAGAGAGATTTCAGATCCAAACTGTAGCATTTCCTCCTGTCTCTGCCACACCCACCCTTTTCCCACCACCTGAAGGACAAGGAGATCCTTGCTCCTGTGGAGATGACCATGCTCACAAGAATTCTGCAGGAGTGTGGTTTCTGTTTGAGCTATGGAGGGGAAGTTTATACTTCACCTAGTTATAAGTCATTTTGATCAGACATGGGCTCCAGCTTTTGGGAATTCCTTTTTATTCTTGGGAATTCCTTTTTACTCTTGCCTCTTAGTTTTCACAGGCACAAAGAAGATAGATTGATTTCCTTTCCTCCATGTATCCAGAAAACAAATTTAGGAAATGGAAAGCTAGTTTTATATGTCAACTTGGCTAGACAGTAGTACCCAGTTATGCAGACAAATACTAATCCAGATGTTGCTATGATAGGTATTCTGCAGATAGAATTAGTGTTTATAATCTACTGAGTTTAAGTGAAGGACATGGCCCTGATATACAGCCAGAGGTGAGGTGGGCAGACCTGGTTCGATCAGGTAAAAAGCCTTAAGAGTAAACCCGAGGGTTTATGAAGGAAAAAAATATTCTGGAGTCTCTCTCCTCTCCATGCTGCCTGGCTGGCAAGAGTGAGCAGCTGTCCTCCACTATGCCCTTCCTCCAGGATGTTTCTGCCCTGGAACCGGGCAGCCATGAACTGACACCTCTGAAGTCACAAGTGCAAATAAATCTTTTCCCCTTTAAAAAAAAAAAAAAGAGAGCAAAAGGAATGAATTTCTTCCCATGGACAGAAGCTTCAGTTTGTTCCTGCCTGCTCTTTCTGCTGGTTTCTCTAGCCAGCTCCTTCACACTAACTTTATAAACCAACAGCAATTTTTTCAACTCCATTACAATCCACAGGACCACTGTCAGATATATAGTTTATCCCTGACTGACACATCACTATGCGGCATACAAATGTATGTGGACACATCCCACACGTGTGCCAAAGCCTCTGAGTAATCCAAAGGAGTGCAGGGGGCAGCAGAGTCCTAGCTTAAGGCAAGGAGCAGATCTGACAGCGTGGAGCACCCTCAGATGAAGAGTCTTACACAAAACACAGATAGAACAAGTGACATCACTATAAGCTGGGAAGATGCTCTTACGGTGGGTACGAGCCCCAAACCAAGAACCTCCATGTACAGCCTAAGGCACTCCTCAGACCCCAGGGGTTATTTACAGAATCTTCACAACTCCTTATTTCACAGTATACAAGAAACACCAAGGCTCTTTGCATAATGGTAGCGCTGAGCTCTCCTTTGAGGACACTGTAAGCTTCTTTCTTACTTGGAGACTGAATTTTGAACCAGCCTGCACTTGTGGGTCACCAGTCTTTATGTCAGCCATTTGTCCCCTCAGGCTCTCACCTCCCTGGGGCAGAAGCCTCCTTCTTCTCTTTTCTTCATAGCTGAGCCAGCTGGCATAGTGAGTTCAACCTTGGCTTTCCAGAAGACGCCCGAGAGCTGCTGCCTTTGGGCTGCTTATTGTGCAGTGGTGGAGACAGATGATAAACGCATGAGGACACTGCAGTGTAGTCAGGGAGATGCCAGAGGGAAGGAGAGGGGTCAAGGGAGCCCAGAGGAAAGGGAAGTGACAAGTATAGTGTCCAAGTGAGAAGACCATCTTAAAGGGCAAGAGATCTGCCACGAAATGACTTTAAAACAAATGCTTATAGCAACTGTATTCATTAGAGGCAAAAACTGGGGAAAAAAACCCAAATGTCCCTCTGTGGGTGAATGAATAAGCAAATATAAGCAAATTGTGGTTTATTTATACAATGGAACATAATTCAGCAATTAAATAGTACAAACATACCATGGATGCTGCCCATGTATTGTTTCAAATGCATTTATCTGAAAGAACTGGATACTGGACCTACATCCTATGAGTTCAAGGATAAGCAAGTTCTATAGTGATAGATTTCAGAGAAGTAGTTACTTTGGGGATGTGAAATATTGACTGGGAACTTTCTGGAGTGATGGAAATGTTCCATATATCAACTTGATTGGTAGTCATACTATATATACATATCAGAAATTCATTGATGTGTACAGTTAAGATTTGTGCATTTTAATATATATATGTAAATTATGCCTCAATTTAAAAATATGTAAAAACAAATTATATAACTTTAAAGAGAAGTGATTGATATATGTGTATGTGCATATAAATCTTTGCAATCAAGTTTCATCTGAAACTTACTGCTATAAAGCAATACTGCTCAACAGAGTTTTTCTTCTATGATGTAAACAATCTGTATCTGCACTATTCAATATTGTAAACACTACCCACATGTGGCTATTGAATGTTTTATTTTTTTAACTAGTCTAAAGTTAGGTATAAATAGCCATGTGTTGCTAATGGGTACCATTTCAGACATTAGAGTGTAGATTTTTCAAATACCTCAATGTCAAGCCAAGATGTCTAAATTTTCCACATTCATCCAAAATGAGAAACTTGAACAGGGCCACTCAGGCAGCTGGATACTTTCAGGGTCATGGTGAATGCTTTGAAGTTGGAAGGTGTTTTAAAAATTCTCTCTTTAACCATCTCTTTTTCTTCTGAAGTCGTTTCCATTTACCTTAATTTGTCTCTCGATTAGTTCAGTCTTATGAAATGCACAAGGATTCCTTGGTCATTCATTTATTTTTGTGAATGAAGTGGTTTATTCTCTGACCAGGAGCTCTGTATACAATGCTAAACATGGCCACCTGACAGACTTTATGCCACAAAAAGGATCAGCAAGGCAAGATTACATCAAGTCTTTTCCCCAAATGCCACCCCAAAGCACTCACCACCCTAATAGTTGCAACACTTCATACAATTTCTTTTTTATATTAGAACATGTTTGCAGCACATAATGCTTATATCTATTATGGGAGAGTTTGTACACATACATAACTCATCTTGATCATTATGTATATCTAAATTATACCAATAAACTCAATAAAAAATTTTTTAAAGGGAAAGAAACTTTCACTTCCACTCAAGATGAACACCTAAGGGCCTGGGGATTTAGTTCAACAATGGAATACTTGTTTAGCATGCACAAGGCCCTGGGTTCAATCCCCAGTACAAAAAAAAAAATTTAAAAACATTGTAGGAAATAAGCAATTAGGAACCCTTAATTCACCGCTGATTAGAGCCCTGAGAAACCTTCCCAAAGGGTTTAGGGAGACAAGAATGTCTGGAATGCTCAGAAAGTTAGGTATTGTAACTCTGGCACAAAGAGTGAGAACCAAAAGGAGTGGGAACCACGCTGTACCTATGGGTGGAGTGCGGGTAGGTGTGGCCAGGTTAGCTGCTAAGGGAGGGAGAAGACTGGCAAAGGATTAGGAGCTGGCATCTGTACCTGCTAAGTGGTTGTATTTTTTTAGAAGACAGGACACTGGTTGAAGGGAACAACATTGTATACTAGGTGGCTATCTACGTCTGAAGGTAAGGAGCCTATCTTTGGAGCACAGAAAGAAAAAGGTGTCTGTATAGGTGGAATATGATTCTTTCCCAATCAAGGCATGATGGTATTGATCAAAAGACAACTAAACAGGGAATTAAAGAAAAAATACATAGAGTCTGAGCATAATCCACTTGGAGGAAGGGCCTATGTGGCCCTTTAATACACATACTTGGGGCATTGCACTCCAATTTCAACGTTACTGAAATTTAAGTGAGCATATATAAAATATATCACATATAGTTCAAATAGTTTGAACTCTAGTGAATCCAATGGACCTGGGAATGAAGCAGTACATCAACCAGGAAGGATGATGTCAGGCTCATAGGCCTTGTACAATGTAGAGGTGGTGTTCAAAACATTTAGCTAGTATGGTATGGGCACTGACCAACCAGAACACAGATTTTAATAATCCATCCAGTCAAACAGATGCCAACAGGTAGTCTGCACATGCACACATGCTGCTCTACAAAGTAAAGAGGGCTCTACTGAGCTGCACATTCTGGGTGTTTGGCTATGTCATGCACCTTTAACCTATGTTAACTGTCACTTTCCTCTGGATACCTGTATTGGAGGATTCTCTATGGAAAACTCTCTGTCTTAGTTACTTTTCTCATTACTGAGACAAAATACCTGACACCCAAAGTTAAAGAAGGAAAACGTTACTTCAGCTCACAGTTTGTAGAGATTTCAGTCCATAGTGGGCTGGGTCCAAAGCAGAGCAGCAAGCATGGCAGAGGAGCATCGCAGAGGAGAAACATTCCATGGCATGGCAAGGCAAGAAGGTACCAAACAGCCAAAGCAGCAAGCAGCAGTGGCAAACCTGATTTCCCTCTTCTTTCTATTCCATCCAGCTGTAAATCTATTGATCTGGATCAGTGCCATGCACACTCAGGATGAGGTTTCCATAATTCACACCATTAATCCCAGTATCACACCCTGAATCCTCATTCACACACCCTAATGCAGCCACCTTCCAAACCCCCCACCTATGACGACATGAAACCTTGGAGGAACATTGGGTACAATTCACACACACACCTGAGGTCTGGGGTTTCCTTTCATTTATCAGTTTGTGGTAAGGATTTCTACTTTTGATCACTTGTGTATCCTCAAGCTAAGGAGATGCTTATAAGTCTTTTACCTTAAGGTAAACACAGCATTATTCTGATCCACCAATCTGAACTCAAGCTCAATTCTCTGTTATAAATGAAAGTGCATGTTGGGATTTTAGAAATAGAATCATAAAAGATTGGTAAGTTACCTGAGCACAGACCACCTAGGTCCTGATTGCCAGGCTATTCTTGTTAAGAAATATAACTGTACAGCCTCATATATCAAGAGTTCCATTCAAAAACTAGTAACAGAAAAGGAGAATAATTTATTTCTCTCTCATCTATAAGAAGGCCTGAGATCAGCAGGAGAATATATTCCACGTTAAATAAGAGCCATGGTCTTCAGTATTTCTGCTCTACCATCTTTACAATATGGATTTCATCCAAATCACTTCCTAATCCAAGATGACTATCAGATGACTCTAGCCAGTATGTCTGATTTTCAGACAAAAATTTGGAAGAAGGAGAGGTAAAAGGAGGAAAGTCACCTGCTATTGTCTGCCCCTTTGTTAAAACACTTTCCCAGAAAGTCTACTCTACCACTTCTGCCCAACCCATTGAATATCTTCTAGTTGAAAGAGTGGCTAAAATACTTACCTATTCATTTAGTTAGGCCCACTGCCGCATGGAGCACAGGGGCGTCTGTAGAAGACAAAAAAGAGATGAGTACAGCAGAGCCAAGCAGCATTCGTGGCTCCACTACATATAAGAAAGTTCTGTGACCCTCTCTGGGGCTATCTGCAGTCATGGGAGAAGCCCCTGAAGTGTGTCACTGCTATGGCACCAGCTGAGATCTCTTGCAAGAGTTGCCAACCCTCCAAGGAGTAGACAAGGCTGACCCAGTTCCTTAGCAGCACATAAGCTGCTAGAAAGAAGTTCATCTTCTGTAGGTGATGGAAAGATGGACACCTCTGGTCTGGGTTTCTCTCACTGGAGGCAAGAGTTGGCAGTATAAGTTTGAAGACCTGAGGTCTCCATGAAATGTCCACCTGCACAAAGCAAGGAGTCTGTTACTCATAGCACCATTTGAGAAGGAAAAGACTTTAAATCCAGCCAAGAAGAACTCAGGTAGACCTCCTCAACTAGAAGTGGAGATGGTGGTCAGTATTGTGTGTCCAGACAAATAGTCAACGCCAGCTGGGAGTGGTGGTCACCTTCTCTATTCCAGCTAGTATCGCTAAGGATTTTGTAAGTCCAGGGAATGAGGGTTATCTCAGCGGAGAGGTGGCAGCATTAGAAACACCTGTTGGTAAAGCCAGAGACAGGGATTCATGGGTGGCTTCTGGCCTCAAAGGAGTTGCAAGAAACTTTCATTAAAGACCAAATCAATACACAAGGAAAGAGGTTGAAATGCTGTCCTCTGAGGGAGGTGGCCAGAAGAAGGGGTTCAAATAAGCCTGAGAGAACTTCCAGTTATAAGTGTGGAGGGGGCAGTGGGAGATGGGGCAGCATTTTGAGATGTCAACATGCCATGGACACAGCTAGAAACAACCTTGGGATCCTGAGGCTTTGACTATTTGACTGTTTGACTGTCTGTCCCTCTTTTATCCCCATCTTTCTCCTTCTCCCTCAGCCCTTGAAATCTACTGCTTACAAGGAAGTATGGCAGAAGGCTTCCTTGGAGGCTGACACAGCAGTCTCACCAGATTGGTCCCATCACCAAGAGACTGCCTGTTGATGCCCATCAACCACAACCCTCACCACCACCTAGATTCACTCTGTATGTCACTGGAATTCAATACAATGTTTTGAACAAATTAATGGGTGAGCAAATGAGCAATTAAAAGGGTGCTCCCAAAGCAGCTGAGCTTGTCCTTATAGAGACGTTCTCCAAGCAGAAAAACACCAGTTTATAAAATGGGCTTGTCTGAGGTCCATCCAGGACTGTGTCTCAAACGAAAAAATGACCCATGAAATGTTTGTGCAGTAAAACAAATGATCCTGTTGTCAATTATTTAGAAACAAGCCTCTAATGTGAGCAATCAGAAGTGAGGAAAAATCAATACACTTCTTCTTGTTGTGTAGAAATGGAAAACAAACTTCATTTTACTCCAGCCCCAGGGAGAAAAAAGCAAATTAATGGCTCCTGTCAAGGGTTCCTGTGATACCTCTCTACCCAAGATCTGGCTAAAGATGGCGCCAGGCAGATGGACTAAGGAAAGGTACTGATCTCAGATATGAAATCTCTAAGTGAATTCAGAGAACACACACTTGCACCCACCCCCACACACAAAGAAAGGGGTGCACACACAGGTGTTCTCTTCTGGAAGGTGTAGGGGAAAATATGGTCCCCGGCCTGTTCCAAAGTCTTGAAGTTTCATGCACTCCTCAGACTGTGGAATTCATCACCAACAGCAGCAGCACAGCAATTCAAATACCCATCTGGCCCCCAGTGCTTCCTCTTCATCTGAAAACCCAGCCAGCTAACCCAGGATAACCTCTCCACCTGAAGCTCAGCTGATTAGCAACATTAGTGCCTTCTGCAACCCTCATTTCCCCTTTCGATTTCCAGGGATTGGGGCGTGGAGATATTTGGGCCGAGAGGTTGCCTATTCTCCCCACCACACTCTCACACATTACAGTAAAGAGGATGGAGACACTGGTATGATGAGGGGCAGAATAGCTTTCTGGGTAGTAGCTTTTAAAGTCAGATTAGCCCTCAAGTTCCAACTCTAGATCTATGTAGCCCTTTGGGCTCTTACATGCTCTGTGGGCATATTTCAAAACTTCTGAGTTTCATCATCAGTAAAAAGGAAATAATAACATCTGTATTGTGGGATCGATATAAGCATTAAATGAGATGATGTATGCACAGTACCTAGTACAGTGCCTCTCCGGCAGCTATTGCTGTAAAACATCCCAGAAAAATGTTAGCGACAAAGCCTTAAATCTCATGTCCCGAGGCTGTGTTGAAGTGCTAACCTCTTGTTTGGTGAGAAATTGTTTAGTTTTTTCATTCTTCAATTTCTGGGCTGTCTGTAGTCCCTTGGAATTCTGCTTACAAACTGCCCAATTCCTTCCTGAGCTTATCTCTTTCAAATGCAATTAGCAGCAGCCAGCTCAGGCTTTCAACATTCTGGCTCAAAATCCCTTTATCCAACTTGACAAATGCTGCAGGCACATTTTCTACCTCCCAGGTTATTGTAAGTAACAGTCTTACCAAATGTTTTGCTGTTACACAACATTAGCGCCATTATAACAGCCTCCTCTAACACTTTACTAACCACCTGCTACCCAGTCTCAAAACTAAAGTCACACATTTCAATTATTTTAGAACATTTTACTTCAGATAGCAATTCCTGTATCAGCTAGCCCTTGCTGTGTAACAATCACAAAATCTCAGCGTCATACAACAAGCACTTATTTCTTCCTTCCTTCCTTGTTGATTGGCAGCCAGAGGGGAAGGAATAAATGATGGATAACAATTTAACCTCTTACATATAGTGAAGATACGGTGAGTTTTCAATAAATGTCAGGTTCTGTTGGTTGTTATGCCAGCTCATCATTCCATGATGTTTAATAGAAGATATGCAGAAGAATTGGCTTCCAGCACCAACTCCACTGTTACCCTGCTGTAAGACCTTAGAGAAGTTACCTAACCTCTCTAGGCCTTGGTTTCCCTTGGTTTAAAGAGTGAGGTTCACAGGACTAGACATTAAATAACTAATATAGCTGTCACTCCTGCCCCTAAGGGCCATGGCAGACTCAGATCAAGGCACTCTTCCTGTGAGCTTAAACCTGAATGCAGAATTACTCTCCAGAGTTGCTTTATGCAGCCACTACCAGAATAAATTGAGGTCACCTCGCCAACTGAATGGATTTTGCCTCCTGCACAGGAACTTCCTCCCATTAGTGCAAGGTGTGACACTGGCTGTCGTCAAGATCAAACTTCCATTGTGCAGCTATAAAAACTAAGGCTCAGAGAAGGAGACTACACAAGTACAGGCACACAGCTAGTTAGCCGAAGGTCACGTTAGCGGACTGGTGTTCCTTTCACACTGCCTAAGTGGAAAGCATGCTTCAAATTGAAGTCTTCCAACTGCAAGGACATTCCTTTGCCCCACCAGGCCCCCTCATGGATAGGGGTAAGGAAGGAGATCAGACCGAGTGGAGGAGCTGGGGCTTTTGCCATCATGTGGTGCGGTAGAGAGCCCTGCAAGGTGCAGCCTTTTGATTGCCTTTTCCACAAACTCACAGTCTGCTCACACTGCTTCACTCAACACCTCTTCCACATAACCTTCAGGGCCATCGCAGTGATGCAGGACAGTGAGTATGGTATAGCCTCCAAGAAGCCTGGAAAGAAGAGTAAGTAAGAGCTCAGCTGGGATGAGATCATCTGGGTTGGAATCCAGATTCCAACACTTAGCATCTCCGGGAATGTTAGTCAAGTCACTTAGTGATTTGTGCCTCAGTTCTCTCATCTGTGAAATGTAAATGCTAATAATTCTTACCTAAGAGTGGTTAGAAGGATGCTGGTGTGTGTGTGTGTGTGTGTGTGTGTGTGTGTAAACAAAGGAATTTAGAACAGTGCTTGGCACTTGGTAGAACTACATGAACATTAGCTACTAGCTATTGTTATTTCATCATCTTAAACGTACATAGAATGCAACAAGTTAGAAAGTTCTGCCGGTTTCAGCCCTGTTCTCTGGTATTGGCATTCTGTCATCTAATTATTAGTCACCATTCTAATAAACTTTAAATTTGCTCAGTCACCTCTATGACATCCCACCTCTTTTTCAGACACTGTTTCACTAAGTTGCCCGGGCTGACCTCAGACTCACAACCAGGCTCCCGAGTAGCTGGGATCACAGGTGTGCACCACTGCACACGGCCACCCTGGTTTCTTCTACCTCCTATGGATGTGAGTGGTAAAAGATATTCTGCGGAAAAGTTCCTTGTCCATTCAATGAGAAAGTGGGAGTCGGCTTTCAAAAGGGGCCCATATATTTTTAGAAACAAATTTTGACAGGAAGAAGTCACTGAATCAAAAGTCTCTGAAGCCTTTTCTGTTGAATTATGCGACTCACTTGGAGCAGTGATGATAAACAAGGGAGGGCTGTAGAAGCTGCGGAAAGAAAGCCAAGCCTGGCTTCAGGTGGGAGGAAGAACAAAGTGCCATTGTTTCACTGGGTTGCTGGAGGAAACGCTTCTTGTTTGTGAGTCATTTGTAATTAACTCAACCTAGGATGAAAAATGTTGTGTATATGAAAATGTTACACTATCCGTGTAGTAATAAATTGTTAACAGATGCTGTGAGGATGGAGATTGTTATTAATAACTGAGAGAAAAGGAGTTGTGGGGAATGTTTGGTTCAGAGAAAGGACACGCTTTCTGCTCAGCTCCTGAAGGCTTTGCTGGTGCTGTGCTGGAGGCTTATAGCACAGCATGAAACCCAGAAGAGCACGATGTACACAGCGGCCGGTCTGGCTTACCCAGACCCATGGGAACTCTGTTC
This sequence comes from Dinomys branickii, assembly GCA_004027595.1. NCBI lineage: Eukaryota > Metazoa > Chordata > Mammalia > Rodentia > Dinomyidae > Dinomys > Dinomys branickii. The sequence continues at coordinate 13,086 of PVLD010028659.1, forward strand.
CCAGAGTGGGGAGGTGCAGAGAGCCTGTATGTGACTTCTCTCACTTGAGTAGGTCTGGGGCTCCCTCCTGTGAGTGCACCTTGAAAGCATCTACAACTGTCAGGCTCCAGAGGAGCCACAATGTGGTACAGTGCGGCAATGATTTGGAGGGACGTTCACAGTGTCAAATTCCCAGCTCTCACTGGAGTGTACTAAAAACTTCAGCCCTGAGCTACAGCAAATAAGCCCAAATCCTCTGCTCCTGGCAGTCTTTCAGGTTCTTGCCTCAAAATAGTTATGGGAATATCGATTTATACACCTCTAATATACATAAGGAACCTAGTGCGGGGCACGTAACTACATAAAAGTTAGGTATTGGCTATTATCGTTCCATCCTCTTTAAAGTTACATAAAATGCAACAAATTAGAAAGTTATCCCAGTTGCAGCCCTGTTCCCAGGTAGCAGCAGCATTCTCTCATCTAATTATTAGTCACCATTCTGCAGTCTTCCAGGTCATTCAGGCTGGCAGCAGAATCTCACAAACATCTGATTTTACAGAGGTCTGAGGAGTTCTGCCCCTCCCACACCTCACACGGGACTGGCGAGGGCAGTGCTGAGCAGCTCAGTGCTGAGTAACTTGGTTCTGGATGACACATGGTGGTAAGGGAGATGCTGCTGGCTCACTGCTGGACAACGCAGTGCCAATTAACTTATGCTGGTAAGTGTTGCGCTGGATAGCCCGGTATCAGCTAGTTCAATGTTAGATAGCGCACATTAGTTAGCAGAATGCTACGTAACCTACTGTTGGGAAGGGCAGTATTTGCCAACTGGGTGCCACTTAACACAATGTAGGACTACTGAACTATTGAGATCAGCCTAAGCAGTTTGCTTGCAGCTTTGACATTTGTTAGGCATGTGGGGCTTGTTTAGCACATGAGCTTATCTCATTGATCCTCAGTTTCTTCCTCTCTAAAATGGGTAAAATAATAGTATCTATCCCCCATTACTTCTGAGAACTAACTGAAATACAGAAAACATATAGCCCAGTCCTAACTGAGTAGTAAGTCACCTATGGTGGTGGCATTTCAAAGCCTTCACTCTGAGGATCTCCACATCCCGCTCTGTCCTGTCCCACCACTCTTTCCTTCAAGCCCTGGCTCCTCCACTCATTAACTCTGTGAGCTTGAAAATGTGGCTTAGTTCTCTGAGGCACACGTGTGCCCTGTGTCAAATGGAGAGACCAGCGGCACCCAAACCATCAGTGCTGTGAGGGGACTGATTGCAGAGACAGCTATGCAGCACCCGAGATGTGCTTCATATCACTCTGCCGGACGCTGTGGGTGGGAGAGCTGGAGCAGCAATCCGGACCACGCTCCCCAGAACTCACAGCCCAGACGTCCATACTGGTAGACATCCTTTCCATCCAGGCTCACTGTGCCCCACTGTGAAGTGACCAGTCCTCGCCGTTCAGTACTCCTTTACTCCACTGCCGTTCCCTGTCCCCTCCTTCCTCCTCTCCTTTGGCTGCCATCTTGCTTGAACCAAATCCTGGTTCCTTCAGACATGAGAACCATAAACAGTTGATCTTAAGTCCGGACTTTCTTACTGTGTAATTTGGGGCAAGTTGCTTACATCCTCTGACCTATTTCCTCATTTACAAACATAGGGATTAAGTGAAACAATGCATGTCACATGCCTAGTTCAGAGACTGGCACTGTTTAGATATTAAATTTCCTTGGCCCTTGTTTGCAATCCTGAATGCAAAAACTGCTTCCTCCCTGCCTAATGGAATTAGGCTTATCATCTCTAGATTTATACTGCACCTAAATAATTCTTGTAATTTGTCCTACTTAGGCCCTGTCATACTACAGTCTTCTTCATCTTGCCCTTGTCTAGAACAGGCCTTTCTTTTTGCATCTTATGGTAGAAACTGACTTTATCTCAAGATCAGCAGTCCTTTCTGTGCTAGACTGTTACATTTAAGGTTCCATTTTTCACTTTTGTATCCACCCCTTTGAGGTATACTCCCACCTGATTCTGGTCATGCTCTGGCCTATGGGACAATAGTAAATATAAGACAAGAAAATACTTGAGAAATGTTTGTGTCCTAGATCTTTTCCTCTACTGCAACTCTTGGAACTCTGAGACAACTTTGTGAGCAAGCCAAGGCTGGCTTGCTGGAGGGTGACAACTATGGGAAGACAGTTCCAGGTACCCCAACATCTCAGAGAAGACACCGGCTGACCCATTAGCCAACCATACATACAGGAAAGAACCAGGCCCAATAGAAGACTCATATGCTAAGCACATCCCAAGTTGTTGATCTACAAAACGGAACTAAGTAGATGATATTTAGACCATTAAGTTTTAGATGGTTTGTTACACACCAGGAGCGAACTGATATACCCGCTCCCTCTGTGTTTTAGATGAGCTCTAATTAGCCTCACTGCATCAGGGAAATTCCAATCTCCTAGCTAAAGGCTTAGTGATGGATAGTTAGGTCAGTCCACACATGGAACCCTTTGGTCACCAACTTATTTAGGATAGAGAACATGAATGGCTCAATTCAAGCCAAGCAAACCAAGTAGAGGTCCGCTGCAAAAATCTAAAGATAAAACATTTTATTGTGATAAATCTTGCAGAAGATTTCTCTTTCTCTGAATTTTGTGTGTGGATGTAGAGCTGAAAACTGCTTCCCCTTTTGCTTCCATAAAAGAAGCAGTGTGAAGACAATGACAAAGGAAGGGAAGGGCACAGGTGTGGGGGCTGCAGAAATGCGGACACTGGAACCACTGGATCAAGCTGACCCCCATGACATTTTACACCTGCGTGCTACAGCGTATGGGCCAATACATTTCCTCATTGTTTAAGCCAATGTGAGTCGGTCTCTCCTATTTTCAACCAGAGGCAGTCTAACTGCTGTATCTCCTCTCATGAAATGAAGTATAAATTTCTCCTAAATGGCTGTGTTGTCCCACTCTGCAAGCTCTTCTCCCATCCTCCCTGATGGCAAGACCCAGTCAAGGGGTAGGTACCTTACTGCCTCTGAGTCAACAGGACTCTTCTCTGGGAATTAGAAAAAATGTTTCTTGAGCTAAGGGTGTAGCTTGGTGCTACAGTACTTCCCTGACTTATACAAAGCCTGAGGTTTGGTCCCCAGGACCACAATAGATGATGGATAGACAGACAGACAGACAGACAGGTAGGTAGATAGATAGATAGATAGTCTCCCAGAGAAGCATTCTTTCTGGTGTTTAAATCTATGAGAAATAAGTCTTAGAACTGCCATATGTCCTTCCACATGAAGAAAACCATCTATCACGGAAACGGAAAATGAAAAAAAAAAAAACATTCCCAAGAGGCAAGGTGTGGGGAAGGTCTTGGCACTAAAATCCCTGGTCCCAGCTGTCCTTAAGACCTCGCTGTTTCTCTGCTTTTCTCACAGCTTGACTGTTCCACCCAGGATGCTGGAAGTCAAGAAATTATCTTTTGCTTAAGTTTGTTTGGCAAGAATTTCCATAATTCTCAGCCTGAAGAATTCTGTAAAGTGTGTTCTGTACCCTTTCCCCTGATATCACCTGATGAATTCAGCCTCCAAAGTGACGCTCCCCTAACGTTATCTTACAGTTACCCAGGCTCCCGAACTGCAGAGACATTTTCCCCCATTTCGCTGTCTCCTGAGCCTATCAAAACCGTGAGCGCCACTTCTAAGAGATCAAACACAACTGTGATGTGTGCACTATGCACCAGGTTTCGAGTCAAAAAAACTGAGTCCACATCAATGCTCATGGATCTGAGCTTGGATGTTAAATGTGCCTATTTTTCCCAGACCAACATCCCACCTCATGTTTCATTTATTTCCCAGCAAGAACTGGACCAAGTACAGACATATCAGGTCTTCTTGATGACGCATACTCTACAGCCCCACCCTCTAAGGTCAAGGACTTTGTCTTTCGTCCCATCTCTAGTTCTCTTCCCACTAGTGCTTTAATAAGTATAACGTGCTGGAAATTAAACAAATACGATGTGCCAGCACTTCCCAGGCTTTCACTTATTCCGCAGACATATACTGAGCCAATGCTATGCACCAGTCGATCAGAGCCTTTTTTTGGTCAGTGATTTTTAATATCCTAGATGTTTTTAATTAAGCATTATTTATAACATAATAGGTTAAACTTCTGTTCTTTTAGTAATCTTATGGTGGAATGTTATTTTCAATTTTAATAATTTTAGAAGCCATTACTTCTTTTATCTTTTGGTTTTATTACTTTTCTCATTCTGCTTTTCAAGTAAAATTTTGATTGTCCAATTCATGGTTCCAAAATTACAAAAAAGTTCACCCTTATTTCGTTAGGAGCCTTTCATTTTACATTTAAATAAAAAATCTATCATAACTTACCTCAGTTTAAGGAGTGAAGGATCAAATTTTTAAATATAATTATAATGGGAGTATAAAATATATACACAAAAGAGTATAAAATGTAAATGTACAGCTTGATCAATTTTCACAAAATGAAACTCCCCAGTGTACCATGTCTGTACAGATCCCATACAGATCAAGAAACAGAACATAAGCAATACTCATCAAGTGCCCCTAATTTCCCTTTCCAGGCATTACCGGCCCAGGCAATCACCAGCCTGACTGATAGCACAGTGATCACTTGTGCTCACTGGGTGTCTGGTGAATCCTCTTTCTCAGCCTTGCACTTGTGCCATTCACCCATGTTTGTGCACACAGTTGCAGCTTACTTAACTCTCATTCTGGCATACATTCCATATATGACTTTTAAATTATTTTTTCTTCAGTCTATTGGTACATTTTAGCTCTATATCATGATAACATTTATCTTAGGGAATTTGTACCTGTACACGATACACCCTTCTTCTTCTTTTTTCTCATTCCCTCCCCCTCCCTTCAGCCCCTCTTTTCCTCCTTATTTACAAAAGCTTTGTCTCCATGTTTTCCTTCTATTCTTTTTCCTCTTCTTTCTTCTGCCCCTCCCCCCTTGTTTCCCTTCCCATTTGAAGTTTTTCTTCGCAATTCCCAATATCTATTATATATTTTGGTCTTTATTTGCACTTTCAGTTTCTCACAATAAACAGGAAATAGGATCTTTAAACATGTGTGTCTGATTTACTTCACTTAAAAGTATGGTCTCTAGGTGCATCCATTTAGCTAGAAATGTCTCAAGCTTAGATTTCTTTATGAGTAGTATTTCGTTGTATAGAAAAACCACATCTTCTTTATTCATTCATCTACTGATGGGCATTTGGGCTGTTCCAAGATTTAGCTATTATAAACCATGCTGCTATAAACATGGGTGTGCATATATCTCTGTGGTGTGATGCTTTAATTCTTTTGTGACAATACCAAGAAGGGAAATAGCTGGGTCATATATAACCTCTAATCCTAGTTTTCTGAGGAATATCTACACTGATTTCCACAGTGGTTGTACCAGTCTATACTCCTACCAACAGTGGAGAGGCATTCTTTTCCCTACAGCCCCCTCAGCATTTATTATTGGTTGATTTCTTGATGATAGTCATTTTTTCTGAGGTGAAATGAAATCTTGATGTTCTTTTAATTTGCATCTCTCAACTGACCAGTGATGGTCAACATTTTTTCATATGTTTGTTTGCCATTTGTACTTCTTCATCTGTGAATTGTATATCATTTCAGATGCCCCTTTTTTTTTTTTTTTTGGAATTAGAACTGGATGTTGTATTACATAGTTATCTTCACATTAGTTAACACAAAAACATTAAAGGAAATACCTAATTATAGATAAGATAGTAGGGAATTTGCACTGGATGCTGTATAATATAAAGTTATCTTCATTTCTGCTCATACAAAAACAACTGAGGAAATACAGAATTATAGAGAAGATAGAAGGGAATTAGCTCTGGATGCTGTCCTACATAATGTTACCTTCATCTTTGTTACTCAGGTTACACAGATGATGGCCCTTTTGATCAGTTCGTTTTTTCTCCTCCCTCATCTCCGTTGCCCTACCACTCAATCAGTTATCTTCCCTGTGATAATAAC
>PVLD010028660.1:0-19110 GCA_004027595.1 Dinomys branickii
GCTATAGCAAAAAGAAGGGCTAGAGACCCAAAAACAGTTAAGGGCAAGCAGTTGCAGAACATTACAGAATCACAAAAAGGATGCAGTCCATCTGTGTCACCCTCAGGCAGCACCCTCAGGCTTTGGCTGTGCATACACTAGTCAGCCTCTGGAGTGACTAGAGCAGGCTGTCTTCTTTCAGTAGTGTTCCTGAGGTTGTGATCTGCTTCTTCCAGATCATCAGTGTACATAGTGCCAATGAGTCAGGGATGTATTCTGCTGTAGTGAATCCAGGGGACTATCTTGTCTAGCTTTACTGCAGTGGGGGTGGACAGGATAACAGTAAGTGGCTTTTTCAGAAGGGTTTCAGGAGTTGACCATTCCATTCTTCTACCCACACAGCATCTCCTGGCTTGAAAGAGTGTCTGTGGTCAAACTCATGGGCAATCATTCCTTAACCCATTGGTGTAAGGTGGCTAAGGATGAGCCTAACACCTGCCTCTGTTGTCTCAGAATGAGTTTTTCAAGCTCCTTTAAATCCCTGCTTATGCCTTTAATAAGAGAAGGCGGTCACTCATAGAGAATTTCTTTTTTTTTAATTTTATTTTATTTATTTTTTATTTTAGAAACATAAAAGTACAAAAACATATTGACAAACAGACACCCATTATCATAGAAAATAGTACAATCACAACTAATCTATAGACAAGGTGATATGGTCTCAACAGTAGTAGAATTTCAAAAGAGGAAAGCCTGAAATGTTGCCAGGCAGGATTTCTAAAGGGGGTTGGGGTCATGGCGAACTGAATATCTTTGGCATGAGATGTTCCTGGAGTCCAACCTGCAGATGTTCCTTGTAACTGTAGCAACTGCAACCCTGATGCCCAGGTGGAGGAGGGGAGTTTAGGGTGACAAAGTTTAAGATGGAGGCACTCTTACTTATATTCTTTGATAGAAAAGACAGGGCTGCAGTTTCTTACAGTTCTCCCTCTCATATCTTCATATTCTTTTTCTTCAAACTTTGTGATCAGAAGTTCTCTCTGTTGTCTTCATCTGGAGCGTGTTAGCTAGATAAGGTGGGGGAGATGGTTTGGTAAGTGTAGTCTCTAGGAAAGAAAAAATAAACTTTGCAGCACATATGACCAAAGCATGAGCACTAGAACGAAAGGACAACTGTAACCCTCTGGCTCTTGGTGTGGCTGGAAACTGCCGGCAAGGGTTAGCAATGGGAGTCCCCTGTTTATGTCTGGTCTACAAGAATATAACTTCTATATCTTTGTTTATACTTTTTTGCTGGGTGTTTAAGATCACGTTAAAGTGAGACCAGTATTAATAAAAATCAAACTTTTTTTGCCAAATATCAAGGGCAGTTAAGGCTTCTCAGGGGATACTTGTGGGACCATGCGTAGTGCCCCTCAGCTCCTCTGTCAGGGTTATCTACCAGGATGGGTCATTATCCTGCTTGATCATGTAACTTCCTGTGGAAGCATAAATACATTTCTCTCTTTAGTGACCCTATTTTTTAGCACACTGTACCTTAGTTGATTCTTGTTGTTTGGGGGTCTAACAATCTCTTGCTCAAGAGGGTGGGTGACTTACCAAAGTTGTAGGAATTTGTAGGATAGGCTTTTGCCTATCCTGGGTCCTTACTGACCTGGGAGGGCCAGGACCAAAATATTGGCTGTCCTTTTAGCCCAGTTACCTTTTTAGCTTTGATCCCTGAACCTCAGTTGTTGAACCCAGAAGATCAGTTAAACTAGTGTTGCAGTGAGAGCAGTAAGTTTAATCTTATTATATTATCTTGATATCAAGCACCTTGAAATAAATAATATGATACTGTTATATCTTACCAATCATAGTTGTCTTAGAAGTTGAATCCTCATTGAATATTAACAGATAACAATTACAAAGTTTTATAGAGACAACTTGAGATCAAGCACAACATAACACATTATCACAATAATCATGATGATATCGTTATATTAGAACCATTAGATATGTTATTATTTCTGAAACACATTTAAATTTTTATCTTAATATAAAATGACTTCTCAGTCAGTTATCTTTATCTAATTAGAAGATATTAAAGGACATACAGAAACTTTTAACTGATCTGTTATTTTTTAACCATTTTGGGTTACCAGAGTGATAATTAATAGAATGTGCTTGTTTTTTATAGGTATACTTTAAGGGTTATTAAGGCTATTAATGGCTAATCTCTAATCATTATAATGACATTGTCGCAACTGTATAAGATATAGGCACATCAAACTATCATAACATGATTATATAACAATCATATAAAGATAAACCTGAAAAAGTCTCTCAGCATGAACAACTGTGGTTTGGGGGTCACCAATATGATAAGATGTCTTTCTCAGGTCCTGCATCTTTAAAAGACCTGTACACTTTGGGAATGCATAAAGCTATTTAATATATCTTGAAGTTAGCAATAATTAGTATCACAGCTATATGGAAATATTTACACATATTTACTTAGTTTTTAGTCTTAAGGCAAATTTTAGATTTTTTGACAGATTTATACAGAATTCTTGTCAATTCTGTATAGGACAGATTTAGAACACTTATAAATCTAGGGAACAGTGTTAATGACCACATATAGATTTACCAACCACTGCAAGTGTATCTCATTTGTGCACTAAGGAAATGTTTATTTAATCAAAGTCTATAGATATAAATTTAACCAAGAGCATCTGAATCAGGAAACCTTATTTTAGCACAGAGGGCTTAACCTTTTACTTATAACCAACTTAAGCGTACCATAATAATTTATTTAATAACTGTTAGGGAGTGGCACCTTGAGACCATGGGAAAACTGGACAATCCATCCATCAGTAGAAACTGGATAAATTTTGGTCTAGGCAACTACTCTTTCAACCACATAGAGGAGTTTTGCCCAGTGGTTCCCCAAGTTCACGGGGTTCTCACTTAGTTACCTTAACAATTACTTTTTTTTTTTTTGGTACTAGGAATCGAACTCAGGACCTTGTGCTTGCCAGGCAGGTGCTTGTACTGCTGAGCTATATCCCTGGCCCTTAACAATTACTTTGGATGACTCATCATAACAGTAAACTTTTTTTAATTTTAAAAGTAAAAGAACAAAAACATAATAACAAACAGACAGACACAAAGTAGCACGAAAATAGTACAATCAAAACTGAATTACAGACAAGGTGACAGGGAATTAACAATGGTTGTTGTATTATGTATTGATAACTTCGAAGTGTATACTCAAAACAGATACAGACATGCAAGATTGATCAACTAGTCATTAACTCATAACAGTTAACATTTTAAACTATTTTATATATTACCTTTGACTAAAAAATTCTTAAATGATTGCACACAGATAATAATATTCATTTACAAAATTAATTTTGGACATTATCTTGATTATCTAGGTTACCTAACAATCTGCATGGAAACATGGTACCAATCTTTAAAATATCTTTATTCTTATCAGTGATTTAAATTAATCTGCTGTTAAAATATATGAACCATAGCATTTGAGTTAATATTGTGAGTGTCTACTTATCTGTAAGGTGACCTAAGTAGAACATATAATTTAAGATTCACCTATAGGAATATATACAGTTTAAATCATACATAACCTTTATGTTCTCAGGCTCTAAGGCTTCTATTTGTAAGTCTCATGTGACTTTGAAATCTCTTAACCCTCATCCTATAACCTTGTAAATGAACTTTGCTATTTCTGAAACCTTAGACAATCGGTTTTTATGTGGAAGAGAAAAAGAGCCAGAGAAACATAAATGGAAAAATAAAATTGCTTTAGGTACCTTAAATCAATGAACAAAAAAGACAGACACACAAACAATTACTCTTAGGTCAGAGTGCACTCTTAGAAATACTAGCCAATTTGAGTTATAGCTATAATAACCTATTGTAGGCTCATTATAAATTGACTAGTAAGCACTTTCCAGGTGGTCAATTAGCATAGACATTTCTTACAATAAACTAACACCAGTAAAGGGGTAGAAGAGAAAAACGTCTTACTATAGACTTATAACCAGAAAGATTCAGAGAGGAGGATAAAGCCTTAAGGTTTTATCTTTTTTATTTTCTAATTTACCTTTGGAGGAAAAAATCAACTTTTAATTTAACTATAGATCATGTATCAAAGAAAGCGGAGGCCATGCACCTCCCCTTCCCCCTCCAGCTCCCTACCTTTTGGTTAGCCAACAGAAAAAAGTTCCAAGAGTCTGAGTTGTTTCCTTTCTTTAGTTAGCCCAGATTTTGATTTAAAAATTTTTTATAATTTTGATTATACTTTTCATTGGCTATTAAAGACCAAGTCAATCGGAGAGGAGAGCTGAGATGTGGAAAGGAGTTACTGACAGAGCTGGGTCATAGTCCCCTAATCTTGAGCCTTTAGAAGAAACAGCCTGGGTTCCACCAAACCAGAAAACGTACAGATTTCTTTTTATACATTGCATCCTCCACAAGCTTTTCCTTCACACACTTGAGCTTTCCAGTTCTACCATTATCTCTATCTTTCCAGCTGGGCAATCATTTTATCATATAAAATCCTCTCATATCAAAAGTTTACCTCTTATGGCCTTCTTTATATATATTTTCTCTATCCTATGTACTATAAACTTTTCCATAACAAACCTGGCTGGGGCTGCTTGGATTTTAAAGTGTCCTTCCCTCCTTTATTTTTTCTTCTTTTTCCTTTGATGTCAGATCGTTTTAAATTTGACTCGCTGTCAACAGACTTTCAAGTAACCTTGAAATAGTACTCTTTTTGTAACACCCACAGAAAACAGAGAAAAGAGCCAGTTAACCCTGTAATTGTAATTTAAGAATTTACAATCCATTAGAAATGTTTTAAGAATATTACTTACATTTTAAAAGCCAATTTACATTGGAAGCCAAGCTAAAAAAATTAAAAACAAATGAAAGGAGAGTTGTACCATATTGATAGATTGCAAGAGTCAATATTTTTAGGATGTCAGATTTCCCAAATTGATTTATGGATTGCTTATGATGGGACCATAATTCCTTTGTCACACAGCCAGGCAGCTCTGACTTGAATTTCGTCTGATGTTAGCAAACTACCAGTGTTCCAAGCTGCCTACGAGGACAGTCCTGCATGTATTCCACAAGTACTTCAAGCCAGAAGGAATGTGTTAATGCATTCTGATTTAAATTTTTTTGTTTTTTTGACACAGGGTCTCTCTATGCAGTTTAGCCTAGCCTTGAGCTCACTTTGTAGCCCAGGCTGGCCTCAAACTCACAGATGTCTTGCTGCCTCAGCTTCCCAAGTGCATTTTGATTTATAATCCTAATAGATTCCTTCTATTGAAATCAGTAAGTTGATTCTAAAACTTATCTGAAAATGCAAAGATCCTACACAATACAATTTTTCAGAAGAGAAATTTTAGGTGATTCACACCACCTGAATTGAATATTTACTCTAAAGCTACTACATGGTACTTGCATAGACAAGTAGATCAACTGAACAGAACAGAATGCAGGGATAACCATATATATGGATTGACAATTAATTTGCCACAAAAGTGTAAAGGCCTTCCATGGGGATAGAATAGTCATTTCAAAATATGGAGCTGAAAACAGTTCAATATTCTTCTGGAAAAAAATTAACCTCAACCCCCTACCTCTTTGCTTACTGAAAAATTAGTTTGAGTTGCATCATGTGCACAAATATAAAAATCAAAACTATAAATATCCTAAAAGATTTAACAAATATTCTCATGACCTGAGGATAGGTAATAGTTTCCTTGGTGAGATAGAGAAAGCACTGACCATAAAAGAAAAAAAATTTGATGGATGAAACTTAAAATGAAATTAAAAACTACTCTTCATCAAATGACACCATTAAGAAAATGAACAGTAAAGGCAGAGACTTTTTAAAGGGAAAAATTCTTCATAACATATAAAACTGCCAAAGACAAAGGACAAAACCTAGTGGAGAAAATTGACAAAAGACTTTAATAGAAGAAGAGATGTGAATGAATTTCATAAAAGAAGAGATGTGAAAGGCCTATAAGCACATAAAAAGATTCTCAACATTAATCATCGGGGAAATACAAACTGAAATGCAATACCAATTCACACCCACTAGAATGGCTGAAATTCAGAAAACTGACAGCATAAGTATTAGCAAGGATGTTGAGTAATGGAAAGTCTCACACAATGCTGGTAGGAATGTAAGATGGTAAGCCACTTTAGGAAACTCTTTAGTAGATCCTCATAAAGCTAAACATTTTTCCACCTATGATGTAACAATTCTATTCCTAGGTATTTATTCAAGATAAATGTAAACTTATTTACAGGAAGGGGCTCCTATCACGATAGTCATTGCAAAGTAGATGTGGGGGCACATGTATGTAATTCCATCACTCTGGGGTGAGGCAAGATGATCACAAGTTGAAGCTTAGCCTGAGAAACTTAGAGACTTAGAAAGACCTTATGTCAATATATATATATATATATATATATATATATATTTTTTTTTTTTTTTTTTTTAAATGGCTTGGATGAAGCTCAATGTGAAGGCCCTGGCTTCAATCTGCAGTAGCACTGCCACACACATACACAAAGGAATACCAGTTGCCATCTTATCATCTCATTTTGAACTTCTGTATCATTTTTATTGTTTTTTAAATTATCTTTAAAATAAAAAAGAGAAGTGGAGAACTAAAAAAATGCAGGAAAAAGGGCAAATTGTGATAAATTAATCCAATGGGATATTGCTCATCAGTAAAAGGAACTGACTACTGTTATATGGACCAACACGGATGAATTTCACAAGCACGATGTTGAACCCAAAGAAGTGGACATAGAGGTTGTAATGTATTCAGCATGTTCAAAACTATGGAGGAAAAAATATGGAGGATGTTAAAAAAATTTATTATAGTAAAAGACACATTGCTATTAGTCAAAGTGCTCACCCTCACTTTGAACATACTTATCTCATCATCCTTGATGCTTTCTGAAGCAGGTCTGGAAATCCTCTTCCATGAGTATCTTTATCAGATGTAATAAAAATGCAGTGAATGCTGCTACTGAGTGCCTCTGATGGAAAGACAGGCTTACAAAAACCATGGTGTATCATACACCATAAACCACCCACTATGGCTGTAATACATCTTTCGAAGATTTAAACGTTCACTGTGTATTTTGATGACTCCTTGTATGAGTCCGTATATAAAGTTCAAGGACAGAAAAAGCTAAGCCTGGTAGTGCATGCCTGTAATCCTAGAATTCTAGGACACTGAGGCAGGAAAATTGCAAGTTCAAGCCCAGTGTTGGCAACTTATCGACTTACTGAAAGACTGTCTTAAAATTTAAAAAGGATTTGGGATATAGTTCAGTCCAAAGGTCCCAGGTTGAATACTCAATACCACACAGACACACACAGACACACACACACATACACAAGAAAAGAAAGGAAAGGGAGGATGGAGGGGAGAGAAAGCAAGTACAACTAATCTAGGATAGAAATCAGATCACTGGGCCATCTCTTGCAAAAGATCTTGAATGAATTTTCTGGGGTAATGGAACTGCTTTATGGCTTAACTGGAGTGCTAGTTACAAATGATCATATAATTGTCTAAATTTACTGAGTTAAACACGTATTTATGATTTTTTGTTATATATAAATTAAAATTCAATAATTTTTTAATAAAATAAGGCCCCCAAACCTGAAGCAACAGCATCAAGACTTCCAACTGTTGAGTTCATGTGGTGTAATTGTTATCTTGGATGATTAAATAGAAGCCAAATTAAGAGAGAAAATAAAATCAGGTCATGTGCTTGAGGGTGTCTGAGCATCAGACTAGCGTAGGCGGGATAATTAGCAAGACACACAGTGAACCAGTAGTATAGGAAGAATGAATTGACAAGGACAGCAAAGGCAAAGACTAAGATGGGAGTGACTGTGGCATGTGACTGGAACTTAGTGAGCTAAGAGAAGTGGTGGGAGATGATACCAAAGGGGGAGGGGCAGATCATGAGCGTTAGGTAGACCCTGATGAGAGGCTACTGAAGGAAAACCCCTCCAGGTACATGGCATGTGACATACTGTCTGCTCCAAAGGATCACTCTGACTGCTCTGTGAAGAATAGACTGGGGACTTAGAGGATTGGCAGAGTAGAAGCAGTAGCCAGTCAGGAAATGTTGGGTGTTCCCTCTACCCTTCTAACCTCTTCTCCTGTTACATTCTCTGCCTTTCTCTGACCCTGAAGGCTGGCCACTCTAGCCAGCATCTCCACAACTCCTCTGCTGGCCAGTTTCTGTTAAACGTAGTCAGTGGAGGCAACAGCAGGGAATCAAAAAGTGGGAGGAGAACGGTCAGGGCACTCGCGTTACCACTTCCCGCTAAGCTACTTCCCTCTTTTCTTGATCAGGTCCTGGCTGTGGCTGTGTTGCTGCACCTACAGCTCTTGTCACCTATTCCTGGGGATCTTTTAGTTGTTTTGCTAGCCCTATCCACACTTTGGTTAGTACCTGCACCATTCATATCTCCTTAGTCAATCTATTTGGAATATGCCGTCTGTTCCCTACTAGTACCCTGAATAGCATAGGTGGCTGCTTCAGGCATAAAGATGGTGATGGCTTGGAATACAGTGGCAATGTTGGAGGTAGCTCAAAAAGGGCAAGTTTGAAATAGAGTTTAGCCATGGAAGCCATAGGGTACCCTTCCGGATTGGATGAGGAGGAGGCTGAAAAAGAGAAACGGAGACCAATCCTTAGAATTTGGATGCAAGTAACTGGTATTGCTGTTCACTGAGGCCAGAATTCTGAGAAAGATGGAAGTTTGTAGGGGTGCAGATAGGAGAAATCAAAGATTTATTGTCAACCATGAGAACTTGAGACATCCAGATGGGGATGTCATGCAGGCATGTGACACAGCAGCCTGGAGCTCAGTAGAGAAGTTTGACTAAATAGAAACTTGGGAGGAGCAGTATATCCCAGAATTTGAAGCCGTGGAGCAAGATGAGACCACTTAGCTAGAGAGTGTGTTGGGGATTCCTCATTATGTGAGCACAGACAAGAGGCAGGGCCATCTTCCTCTGAGGAAACTGAATAGGTCAAATGTTCACTGCCCCCAACATCTGGAAGCCCAGGCAAGCACGTGACCTAGCTTCACCCAAACTAGGACTCCTGACTAGGTATTTGAATTTGGAGCTAGTGTTGCCAAGAAGCAAGGGACAGTTTCCAATTCATTCTGATGGCAACTGCTGTAGCATCTAGTGGTCTCTGGCTATGGGCACAGCATCTGTAACCAGTGCTGGGGAGAACTCTTAGTGTCCCACTGGGATGATAAAGATACCTGACTACTGTAGTTCTTTTGAGCTTCTCTGGAACTCTGACCCTTGGATATCCCTGTTTCAGGTCTGTTTTCAAAGCCTGGTTTGACAACTTTCCTGTCAATTCCGATCAGTAAATTTCTCTTCTCCTTAGATTAAAGAGAATTGACTTCTGTTGATTGCAACTAAAAGCCCTGTTAATACAATGCCTTGAACTCATAGGCATGCAATAAATATCTACTGAATAAATGTTTGATCTTTTGCACCTAATTTTAAATTACTCAATAAGAAGTCCCATCCATTTCCACCATGGATGCCCTGGTCTAATGGAAAGTACTTTTTTGTTGTTATTGCTAATTGACAGCTTTCCTTAGAGTTTTGGAAAGGCAAACAAACAAGAGGTCAACAGCTGAACTGTCACTCTAATATACCTGGAATGACTATGTTGACTGAAGTGTAACGTCAGTTTCCTTCTAAAAATGGCATATGGGAATTATTATTCACAAAGAAGTATTCTTCTTTAGATTTTTTTATATTTAATGAAGCTCCACATCAATCCACCTACCATTTTCCTTATCTTGAAAAGTTGCTACAGAAAGCCATAAATTCCTAGTTTTAAGATGTGTTTTCCCAATAAAATAAGGACACCCTTTGTCATTTACAACTAGAATAAAGAACTCATGTTTCACTTTTCAAAACTTCTCAAGGTAATTTAATTCCTCCCTCCCTTTTAGTGCTTTTAAATGAAAGTCAACTGTTGGCTTTGAAGAGACTTAAATTATTGGAACAGCTGGAGTCTCAATCTGCTTTGGCAAAAGCAAAAAAAATTGTGGAATTATCCTACACTGTTTTTTTGTAATCCTACACTGTTTTATTTTACATTTTATTGATTTTAAACTGCTTAAGGGTCCATCTGCTGGAGCTCCTGAAAAGAAACCAAGTTTCTGTCTACAGACAGACCCAGACCCAAAGAGAAGACCAGTGTGAATACAGCCCGGGAGAATGTAAGGTCAGTTGACAAAAAAATGGAGAAGTCACCAGATGAGAAATAATGTAATTTAAAGAGGTCAGCATGTCTGGGGCTAAGTCTATCAGTTTCTCTTAATAACCCTGCATATCTAACCTCTCTCTCTGCCCCAATCAGTCCCCCAAGCTTTACTATGAACATCAGTTACCTGATGATCTTATTTTGGTGCAAATTTGGACTAATAAGGTGAATGATCAGGATCTGGATCACCATAACTTCTCTTACTTGGATGTTCACAGCATCTTTCCATCTGGTCTCCCTGCATCTAGGCTTGATGTTATTCTCAACTGATTCTTCAGAGACAAGGCAGAAAATGTTCATATAAAAGCTAATCTTGACTATGTTGTACTCCCCTAAAGAAACTGGGGTTAAATAATTTCCTAAAGGCCACTAAAGTAGTAGGGGCAGAGGAGAACTTGGGATTTGGGTCTATCTGACTGCAAAACTTGCACCATTTCTGCTACATTTCATCAAGGCTCCCTAGACTTACAAAACATTCTTAAGAAATGCAAGCCTTTGGGGGGGGAATGAAATGAGGCATTCTCATGGTTTAAATTTTTCTAAAAAGACACACTGCTTAAGAATTAGAAATAGAAGGAATACAAAGAGCCTAATGCCATGGTGTTTTACGTAGGATGTGGACTCCCATAAACACACACTCTGTATGAGAAGTGATAGTTGTAATCATTTCCTGTGCCTGCTGTAATAAATGCCAAAAACTGAGTTGCTTAACACAACAGGAATTCATTCTGTACCATTTCGGGAAACCAGTAGTTTAAAATCAAGGTGTCAGGCAGAGCTGAAAGTTCTAGGGGAGAACCCTTCCTTGCCTCCTATAGCTGATGGTGGTGCCAGATGTTGCTTGGCATAATTCCAGTCTCTGCTTCCATTATCAAACGGGCTCCTCCTCTTGTCCCTATATCTGTGTCTTCTCATCTGTTTCAAATGAGGATGTCATCAGATCTAGCGTCCACCCAGACATCCCCAGGTAGTTTCATCTTAAGACCCTGACTTTAATTATATCTTCAAAATCTCTCTTAGGCTCTGCATGTGGACTGAGCGTGGCCTGCCTGCCAGGGTTCACGCACTGGGAGCTTGGTCCTCAGTGTCATAATGTTAAGAGGTGGGGCCTAGTGGCAGGTCCACACTGGCCTCCACCCAAGCTGGCTTCCCTTCTCACAGTGTGATCTCTCCCTCTTGTACACACTCTGACCAGGATGCCATCTTCTGCGATGTGACCCAGCCAAAGATACTGTAACCAAAAGCCGAATTAATGAGGCCAACAGTATTGACATCAATTCTTCAAAATCATAAGCTAAATAAACCTCTTTTCTCTCTAAAGCTCTCAGTTTCAGGTATTTCCTTATAAACTGACTAATTTTCTTGTCCCAAATAAGGTCACACAGGCTCTGGAGGTTAGGAAGTTGACCTATCTTTTTGGAGTGGCACCACTCAGCCCACTACAGTTGGTGGCATAAAATCGAGGGATTCATAGTCCTCCCGTGACCACTATGTTGACCACATTTGGGTCCCATTTCTTCTCGTGAGTCCTGGGCTTGCTCAAATGCCTCAGTCCCTACAGAGAAGAAATAGAAAGTCAAATTAGTATTTATAAACCCTTGCACCAAAGTATTATAAGGCATATCCAACACATTTATATTTAGACAAGTGTACACTTATCTCTCATTCCAGATAGCCACAGGCATGACACTCAAAATATTTCACAAGTGATCTAGTGCAGGCACCAACCCATCAGAATGGACCCTGCAGCCCATCAGAATGCTACCAACCATAACCAACAGGCGCTTCTGTACTGCACCTACTGACAGAATATCAGTAACAATTTATTACTTACTCCTTCACACTTAAGGAGAATCTGGGTTTTCAGGGTATTTTCATGTTACTCATGTGGGTTAATTTTACGAGTCAACTTGACTGGGGCACAGGGTGTCCAGATTAAACATTATTTCTGGATCTGTCCCTGAGAGTGTTTTCTGGATAAGACTAGCACTTGAATCAGAAGCCCAAATAAGGCAGAATGCCCTCTCTGTGGGGCTGGCTGACAGGAAGGGCAGATCTATGCACTTTACATCAAAATATATCTTCATAAATTTAAAAAATACAAAGATTTTAAAAGGCAAGCAGAGGTAAAAGCAGAAAAATGATTTTTAATGTGTAATAATTTTAAAGGCGAGCACAAGAAACACCTGAGTAGACACCATTGGAGAAAAACTTGGGGACTTTTGTGGACCACAAGTTCCGTGTGAGTCAGCTATGTGGCATGGCGATCATAGAAGTTTGTGTAATTTAAACTGTTTTAGCAAAGTCTCTGTTATATTTCATCGTGTTGGCTCCAGCCCCTCATTTTCAAGTCTGTTGGACTCTTAATTCCATCATGTGAAACAAAATGGGGTTGTAGAAGGAACTCTTAGCTAGGAAAATAAAGCTTTGTGTCTTTAAATGAAGACAGTATTTTTAAACACTGAACAAAAGTCCAATAAGTTGTTTTCTTAACAAATGGGCTTAGATTTTGAGACAAGATGTAACATTCTCCAAAAATTGTTGTGAAACTTAAGAGGATGCTTAGGTCAAGAGCTAAGACGGTAATAAGGAGAGTAACGCTGCCATACATGGAGGAGCTTGAGACAAAAAACCAAGGAAGGACATAGAAGGGTTTTTAGTGTAAATATTGGAAGAAGGCACGTTGATGCACTCGTGAAAGCAGAGTGGAATCTATAGCAGGTGTGGTGGTGAGCCCAATTTGAGTTCCGTATTAAGAAGAAAACTTCTAATGCCCAGAGTCCTGCAAAGAAAGCGCTGACTCTCCTGGGAAGAGTTTAAGCAGTTGCTGAAAGGCCGTAGCTAGTGCCGAGAAGACTCCTGCTGGATAGTGCCTCTTTCCAGATGTAAAGATGTGAAGAATTGCACCAAGGGGAAAACAGATGGGATCTCAAAAGGAACAAGACAGGAAGAATGCTTGATGTTTGATGATGACTATCCATTTACAATCTCTTAAATACGGGCAGTGTGGATGCTTGTAATCATTTTTAATTCGAAGTAGGCCAGGAAATGTGTGTAAGATTGCTGCAACTTTCCCAAGCTGCCTGTGCAAAATGGAACTGAGGTTAACTCCCAAAGTTATGTTTTCAGAGGAAAGAGACCAGCTCCAAGTGCTATATAGATTCTTGAGTGCATTTATGGGACTGCCCACTCCAAGATTTTACCTCTGTCAAGGAGAATAGAAAAGACCTTACTATAATTCTTTTTAAAAATCTTTTTTCAGGCTGGGGGATATAGTTTAACAGTAGACCGCTTGCCTAGCATGCATGAGGCCTTGGGTTTAATTCCCAACACTGCTAAAAAATAAATTAAAAAACCCATCCAGTTCAACCACACTTTCTTTACCCCTCCAAAACTGAAGTCTAGCTATGTGGAAAACTGACCCAGTTTTTATGCTAACGGAAAAGCTTTCAGCTTAACTGTGTCTTGTTCGGTAGAGTTGACATCAAATATAAAAGATTATGAAGTATGTGTTGGTCAATCTAACCCTGCCCAGAATTCAATGCTTATTTTATTCTGTGGTTGCAAAAACACTGTCATAAATATCTATGACAATTAAGTACATAAGGTTATTTCAAATATGTGCTCTTACTAAAGCAGCACAAAAATATTACATAAACAAATAAAACTTGAAGCAAGCATACTTCATTTGCTTAAAGAACATTAAGGAAGCCACTGAAACCAAGCTTCTGACGGCCAGCAGGCAATTGAGAGATAATCTTAGGGGTGATATGACATGACACATTGCTTCTGTACGCAACTTTAACTCCAGAAAAGAATTCATCTCCTACTCCCATCACATTGTTCTTCCTTACCAATGTGTGCACCCATTCTGTTATCTCTGGAGTCTGAGCAGGACCAAGTTTTTCTCTGCGACTGTTGCTCCAAAGATGCAAAACCACTAGAGGAAAAGAAACCCACAGAACATTGCCTTTTTTTCGGTATCTTTCAAAATGTAAATGTTATTCTTTTGGGCCCCTGCATCTGTTTACTTTGAGAGTCCAGAGATATCCATAGAATAATAACCTTTTGAGGCAAGCTACCCGGAGCAGAGACAAGAGCAGCCATACTTTGATCCCATGGAAGTTGGAGCTGAAGCTCTACGAGGTGATCTATGTGAGTTTGGGAAATTCACTTAACACTTCAGTTTTCTCATATGTAAAATATAGGTAATAATGTACCATCCTCAGGTTGCTATGAACGAGGTGATATCATGAATGTCTCAGGTCTAACCACACAGTTTGTGTCTGTTCACTGGGATCTGGTATTCTTCAACCACTTACCTAAATTTATTTGCCAAACACTGTTCTAGGTGCTGAGAACTGGGCAGTGAATAAAATAACTGGAACCCTTTTATTTATAGCTCATACATCTGTGGGGAAACAAAGATAAATAAGCAAAACAGGTCATCGGAAGGTGGCCTCTTCTATGGAGAGCAGTGTAACAGGAGGGCATATGAGGACAGCAGGGACTGGACAGAGGGAAGATGGTAACATACGGGCGAAGACCTAAAGGTCTTTGAGATGAAGCAATCAGATGAGAATGAGCCAGGAGTCATGAGGACATCTGGGGGAAGTGCCTTAGGCGGAGAAAATAACAACTCAGGAATTTTGAAGTAGAAGCATGCTGGATCAGGGCTGTTCAGAAAAGCAGGTGGCACATGTGGAGCAGTATGAGTGACCGGGGGGGGTCACAGGAAATGCGGTCAGAGAAGTAATGGGGCCAGATCACATAGTAGCGGTGATATGTGGCAAGTGCTGAGTATGTAAAAAGGCATTATGATAACATCACCATCAGCACCCCCACTTAGATATTTAAAGACTCACCCATTGCCAGGTTCAAAATAAACTATAGAGGAGACAAGTGTTGTAGCAGGGAGGTCATTGAAGCAACCAGATGAGAGATGGTGATGACTTGGAGAAGAGTAATACCACGGGATGTTGAATAGCATGGTCAGACTCTGTGTGTATTTGAAGTTGGGGCCAAAAGGATTTCTTCATTTAGGTGTGTGTTATAAAGAGGAGTCAATGATGACACTAAAGTTTTGATGCTTGGGCAGTGGGAAGGATTAGATGTCTAGTCATAATCTCAGATGAAGGCTACACAGGTAGAGCAGATTCGAGGGATCAGCAGCTAGTATTGAAGCACATTACATTTGACATACCTATTGCAGATCCACGTGGGCAGGCAAAGTAGGCAGTTGGATGTGTAAGTCTAGAGTTCAGGGGGAGGACCATGCTGGTATTGCTGTATGGATTGTATATAGAGCCATGAACTGGATGAGATCACAGAAAAGAAAGAGTAGATAAAGAGAATAAAGAACTACGCCCTGGTGCACTCCAAGGGAGAAGATAAACAAATGCACTGGGATGGAAAGTAGATTTATGGTTGTTGGGAGCTGAGTGGGGGTAGGGTGAGGAGCTACTTTGGGGGGATGTTGACAATGTTCTGGAATTAGTGGTGATGACTGCACAACTCTGTGAGTCCGCAAAAAACTACTTTAAAAGGATAGGTTTATGGCATGTGAATTATACCTCAACTTTTTAAAAAAGTCAGGGAGAAGAGGCAGAATGAAAGGAAACTGAGAAGGAGTAGTCAGGGAGATGGGAAGACAGCCAGGCGTGGACTGTCCTGGAAGGCAAGTGAAAGCAAGGTTTCAATAGGAGTGTATCCAGTGCTGCAGGACTTCACCAGGTGGAGGGCGAAGGCTGCATGATTGGGTGTAGCACCATGAAGACCACGGATGACCTTGACAAGACACTTAGGTGGAACGGTGGGGGTGCCAACCTCACTGGAGTGAGGTGGGGAAAATACTTACTGGTCACTGCTGGAGAACATTAGGGAGCCAATTCCTTCTTTTGAAAACTGGTAAACAATTGAGTATCTCTCCTATCTATAGAACTGGTACTATTATAAATTGTATACCATTGTTTTTATGGTTTATTTTTCTTCTCTTTAAAATAAAAAAGTAAAAAAAAAAAGTAAATTTGACCAAAACAAAACAAAAAAGATATAAACGTAAATGAGTAAATGCGAGGATATTTCTCTTTATAGAATATTCCACCCAAGCCAGGCGTGGTGGCACGGGCCTATAATCTCAGCACTCGAGAGGCTGAGGCAGGAGAATCATTGTGAGTTTGAGACCAGCCTGGGATACAAAGTAAGCTCAAGGCCGGCCTGAACAGCATAGTGAGACCCTGTCTCAAAAAAAAGATAAAAAAGATAGAAAAAAGAAATATTCCATCCAATAAATGAGGATGAGATGATACGATTCTAATGCCACCATTTTGCAATCCACAATGGAGCACGAGCAGCCGCTAAAATCACACAGACAGTCACACAATTCCAATAGCAAAGGAAGTACAGATACTCCTTGTTTAATGACCTACCTGGTGAATGACTGTCTGGACTTATGACTGAGGCACACTTCTCAGACTTATTGCCTGCTTCTTGGACCTATGACCCATCTTTTTCTTCTTGGTACAGTTCTGTACATCTTGTTTGTAGAGCCTCAATGTATTTTTGTACATTATACCTTGTTTATACAGTACTGTAATTTTGGCTGATTGTACTGTAGAGTACTGTAGTTTTATGTTCTGTTATGCATTACGGTATTACTTATAAAGGTTATGCAAATAAAAGCAAAGTCATCAAGTTGGAATTGCTTTGACTATTTCTTTGTTCTGAACACACATTGTAATGTATATACTATATATGATTCCTCATTTAGGTACATAGGATTCCTCATTTAGCTAGCAATTCACTCAGTGCCCGACTCTCAGGACTATAAGTCAGTCATTAACCAAGGAATATCTGTACACACCACCACCAACAAAGTGGTCTTGCAAAAAAATCAAACCAAATTATATTAGAGTTCTAGATCCAGCTAACAATTTATAGAAAATACAGGAAACACAACAGTACATTAAGTGACACCACAAGGATACAGTAAACTCCAGACTGAGGGTACTTTTATAGGATAAATGACTAGCTTTCCCCACAAAATAAGTTTTAAGGAAAGAAAGGAGTTGGACTGAAAACATATTTGAGTGATCTATCAGTTAATTGTAATATATGGCTCTTGTTTGGGTCCTAATTTAAACAAATTTTTCTCAAATAGGGCATTCTGAGACTGTTGTACATTTGAATAGTGACTGGATAGTAAGAATATTTTATATATATATTTGTGGTATAGTTACAATTATATGATATGTAGGATTTTCTCCAAATTAATTTGGGAGGGAAATGGGTGACATAGCAGATGAAAAAAATGTCAGCTATGACTGAATAATTTTTGAAGCAGATCATAGGTACCTGGGGGTTGAATATTCTTTTACTTTCTACATTATTAAACGTTTTACTTTGTATCTGCCTGAACTTCTTCACAATAAAACATTAAAATACATAGTGCAAATACGCCATTGTAAATAGTAGTCATGTTCATTAGGGATAACAGGACCACACATATTTGTTACACTGTTCTCTGCAGTTTTTTATATTGTTTCACTATTTCTCCCAAAATCCCAACAGCCATATATTTTAAAATGCAATGGAAGAATCTTAATGTACTTCCTTATATTTTTCTGTATCAAAGATGTCTAAAATTTC
Source organism: Dinomys branickii (assembly GCA_004027595.1). NCBI lineage: Eukaryota > Metazoa > Chordata > Mammalia > Rodentia > Dinomyidae > Dinomys > Dinomys branickii. The sequence continues at coordinate 17,992 of PVLD010028660.1, forward strand.
TGCCAGCACAACTAGAAGTTTTATTGTTCACCTTGCTAGGTCTTGCAATTTTCATAGAATTATGTTTCTATAGAATTATTGAGAGTAAATGTTTTATTTTCATATTTTTCCATTCCTCTTGGACATGAAAGCTGCTCCACTGCTTAAGGAAGGAGGGATATTTTGTCTTAATGTTACAAAATTTCCGTTTCCACTGGCCTCTTGCACTGTGCACTCCTTGCTGACCATCTTTCTGCGTCTTTGATACATTAATAAGAGGGAGAGAAGGTACAAATAAGAGGAGAGAATTTGACAGACATGAATACAGCTCTTTTAAGGGGCTTTAGGGTGAAAAGGGAAGAGAAAATGGGGCAATTGCAAGGGAAAAAGGTGGGTTGAGATGGGTTTGTTCATTGATGGAAGTGTTCTAATAACCCAGGAAAAATCATGATTTACAGGAAAAAGGGGGGAATTTTTACAACCTCACTGAGTAGGTGAAAGTAAGTGGGAATCCAGTGAAAAAGTGGAAGGGTTACCCTTAGATAGAAAGCAGACACTTCCACTGTCACCTAGCTGATGGTAGGAGCTCTGGGAAATTCTTTTATCTTCTGAGTACACCTGCTTTTCAGTAAAATGGGAAGCAAGATTGCCTGCCAAGAGTGAAGATGTAGGAAGAGATGTGGGAGGTTTGAGGAGAGCTGAGCAATATGATAATCTTCAAGGAGCACTGGGGAGTGAATGTCTAGGTAGGAGAATAATTTGCCATACGATTCTAAGGACCCACTTGTGGTTGATGGCCAGAAATTTAAAGTGAGGCCAACACCAGTTGTGGTGGGTTTGTGTTTTCCCTTAGTTACATTTCAGTTGCAGGTGTCTAGCAGCAAGAGAGTTGAATTTAACAATGTTTGAAGTTTTTGCCAAATGTGCAGATTCAAGAAGGGCGAGGAGTTGGAGTGTACATGAGGGCGTGATTTCAGTGATGGAGTGTCAAGGCAAGCTCACTACCATGGGGAAAGAGGATGTCAAGCAGGTGAGAGATAGTGGAAAAAGCAGTAGGCTCAGTGGATTGGAAGTCCCATGCAGCCAAAGGACAGGTGGAGTCACTAGTGGGACCAGGCTGGACAGTAGGAGTCTCTTAGT
>PVLD010028661.1:0-19110 GCA_004027595.1 Dinomys branickii
ATTTGAAATCATTTTTCTTCTTTTGATATAGCTTAGTATGACATTAATGTGAACAAATGGAAAAGATCTACCATATAATAATATGAATTAGAGATGAAAAATACATGGGTCATCTTTAGCCTCCACTTATAAGTAAATATTTATTTTAATAAGAATCACACTGTTGCTCTAAAACAATACAGATTGATTTTCTTTTATGCTGAAAGTTTAAAGAAATATTTATTCATAATGGGACAATAAAAATCTTATTTTAAATTTATATTCTTCATCTGATTTTAATGCAGTCATATTTTTTCATTTTATTCTAATAGAAGTTGTCCTTGTGTTATAGGTTGCTTTACTTTCAAGTCAGATTTGACTCAACAAAACTTTGGCAGGAAAAGAGTGAATGTGCAGTTGTGTTTTGCAAGACTCTTGTGCCTGGTAACTATTGTTGTGTAGTTATTCTAAAAGATATATAGTTCTAAAAAGCGTGTTAACAAATAAATTCCTGGGTTTTCAAAAATTTCTCTCGCACATTTTACATCATAAATCATAATTTTATTTGTACATAGCTAGAAAATCAGAAGTCAACTGTATTAGTCACTTTTCACTGGAAAAAAGAAATACCTGATACCCATTACATTAAGAAACAGACTTCACTCATAGTTTCAGAAGATTTTGTTTATAGGTACCTGGCTCCAAACAGGAATATAATGGCAGAAGATGTGCCACAATAATGCTCCTTAGTTGGAAGTGGTTGGAAAGCATAGCATGGGGACTGTGCCAGAAAGGAAAGGCACATATAAGACCATACCTCATGACCACCCAGACGTACTCAAAACCATTCTTTACTAGTCTTTAAGTAGCTTTCAAGATAATTAAGCTTAACCACCATATCCCACCTCCTAGTCAACGTGACATCCAAATTAATTTCCTTAACCATATTTATTGTACAAATAAACAGTGACAAGTTAATAATCCTGCCTTCTATGACATAACTATCTGACTCAAAATGCAACAATCCTTTCTTTATAGTCCCAATAATTCCAGGATTGGACAAAATTCTATATCCAAAGTCTTTTCTGGCACTCAAGGCATACTATTGGCTGAGAACCCATGTAACAATAAAAAGCATGGCATAATAAACCATGACACAAAACACAGGGTAAATATTCTGCTTCCAAAAGGGAAGAGTAGGTTATAAAAATAATTATACCAAAACCCAGCAGAACAAGTGTTATATCTAGCATCTGTGGTCCCCAGAGCTAAAATGTGAGTTCCAGAGGGTCTGAGAGGTCTCATCCACACAGCCTTACTTGTTGTAGACCATCTGATCTCTGCCTTGGGCTGTCTCCATTCACAGGCTACAGTGTTTCATGGAATACACTGTACATTCACGACATCTCCAACTTCTACGGATCCTCAAAGCAGCTTCACTCACTGCCCCCTTTAGAGCCTCTTCGTGTGGTGTCCCGGGTCTTCCTTTGAAATCTGATTGGAAGCTTCTTGCACTCCACAACTGTTGACCTTGGCATGCCTATAAAACCAGCATAACATAGACAGTGTTAAGGCTTGTTGTCATCTCTCACAGTAGCTAGACACCTTTGGACCATAGTTATAACAAACTGTTAATAGATGGATGCCTGCATATAGTGAAATAAATCATGAGGAACTAATTAAGTGACCCTTCTCAACTAGTATGCCCAGAAGAAAGATTTCTCTCAACGATTTATAACTTTGCACCTTGAGCCCACAAAGAGTGAGTCTTGCTATTTCCTGACATACTTTCAATTTTATCTCTATTTGTCCATGTACAGAAACTATGTTTCCTTTTATTACTTCTATTCTCTTTAAGAACCACAGATTCTTTGTCTCCAACTTTACATAAGACACTCTTTGGAACAAAATTCAAGTTTTCAAATAAATCTCTTCTGCTTTCCGATTCTGATTGTCACTATAACACTGGGTAAACAGCTAGGAGCATCCAGGCATCCACTTCACTTTTGGAATGTGAAGAAATTTTGTCTGCAAGACCAATCAGTACCCTACCCTTAATCACTGCCTACTGCAAAGTTTGAAGACATTGACAAAATTTAGATAGTTTTTTGCCAGAGTGAAGCACACTTGTTCTGAAGTACAATTGCCAATGAAGCGTATATTCTTTGTTGAAATCTCCTGAGCCTTGCCTTTAGTGTTTGAGTTTCAGTCAGCATTCAGGTCTTTGATGCTCTACAGAGAACAACCCATCAAGGTATCAGTATGGGATTTCTTTTGCCTGTGTCTCCAAACCTTTCCTAAGTCCTTCTACAAATCAGCTCCAAAACTAGTAGACCGCATTTTCTCAGAAGATCTTGCAATGATCATTCTCCTGATACTAATTTTCAGTATTAATTTCCTAAGTGAGAGAGGATTAATTGCTTTAGTTTTACCCCAGTGTCCAGACTTTTGGTACCCAAAGTCTGTTTCAGTCAGATTTTATGTTTCTGGTAGAAATTCCAATATCCACAACTTAAATGCTGAGAAGTTTATTTGGTTTAAAATTGTACAGAATTCAGTAAATGGTTAATTGCCTCTGAGGCAGAAACATTGTGGCAGACGGTTTGCATAACAAAGGTGCTTTGATCATGCTCAGGAAGCAGAGCAGACACACTGTACCAAAGAGAAACCTATCAGCCAGGACATACAGTATGCAGAATCATGCCTTGGGACCCACCCAGATATTCCCAAGGGTATGCTTCACTAAATCACGAAGCAGCTCCCAATCCAGTCAACAGATGGTGTCACATTCATATGGGTGACCATAGAGGATGTTGTATATCACAGAAAACCTACTACATTTCCATATCTTAGAGAAGAAATTGAAAATACGTGTGCAGCAATCTCACTGACCAAAATCACACAGGCAGCAATGTGCCATAGGAATAAATGTCTAGAAATTAATGGCCACCACTTTCAGCACTGCTTTTAATTGTAGAGGCCAAAGGTGACTGGTATTAATCTCTGGGTGTCTCAGTAAATTTAGTATTAAAATATTTATACAAGGTTTTCTTCTAGTGAAATGTGTACACATTTTTTACTGTATATATTTGATCATTTTAGGCAGTTGAAATTCAGAAAAAATATTCACAGGAGAAATAAAGAGTGAATTTAAAAAATTATGTCTAAATAAAGTTGGACTATCTAAAAGTAAATAAATAGTGATTGTGGAAAATGATTGCCTGGAGTTAGATGTAAGATTTTGAGAAACTTGTATTATATAAATTATCTTAAAACTATCTGTATTCTTAAATAATTATATTAAGAAAGTAATAAAACTATTATTTTGGCTTGTGTATTGTTTTACTCAGTATGTTTTCATTCTTCACATATAACAGATACACAGAAGAAATGCTTTATGAATTGTTTCCTAAACATGAGATACTTACTTCTGTTGTTTAATAAGCCTTAATTCTGCACATTATGTACATGAGAAGTATGTAAACATTTTCTATGATAAAAATCTCAATTTTTCTTTTAAATTTGGCAACATTATAAGCCAAAAATGATAAAACATCACATTATATTTGTAAATGTTTTGGATTTAATAAGGTTGAAGTTAAGGCAGTGAATCATTTTAGATATTTTCCCTTGAGCTGCATAGTTCTTTTCATGTGCAATTATGCTCTGAGTGCGTTAGATAACGGTATGCCTCCCCCAGCTGTATAAACATATATAAATCATTAGTGAAGCAGTTAGTGAAAACAAAACTATAAAAGATTGGGACTACCCAGAGTATTTAGAATATTCTTTTTCTTCTTTTTCTTTTTTTAAGCAATTTCCCCACTCCCAAATTGGGCCAGTAAAGATTATATGAAAATTGGCACACCAGTTGGCTGGAATTCAGATGCACCAAATGAGGATTTCAAAACTTTCTAACTGAAAAACAGAACAAAAAGAAAGCAAAATCTCCTGGCACTTTCCCCCAAACTTTCTCTCTCTGGCCACACATACTCTTCAAAGGAATACTGAAGAGCCAACTCTATGTCAGCTTCTTGGCTTTGGTATACTGGCTCTAACTGACTTTTAATTATTTAAAACTGATTTTTCCTTTCAGGATAATGATTATTAAAGTTTTAGATATTTAATCCACATAACTTAAATATGTTACTCAGTTGTTTTCTCCCTATGAACAAAAATCGATAACTATGTTGAAGCCTGGAGTAAGACATTTACTAAATAAACCCCACTTCCTCACTCATTTTTCTCCATTTTCTCTATCTCATATAAAAGGGCAAGTACAATTGGAAAAATGAAAAAAAGGAAACAACAAACTTGTTCAAAGATGAGAAGAGGGAAATGAGATCAATTGCATATATATTAGGGGATTATTTTTATTATGTTTTTAAAATCTCTCTCTCTCTCTCTGTCTCTCTGTCTCTGTCTCTGTCTCTCTCTCTCTCTCTCTCTCTCTCTCTCTCTCTCTCTCTCCTTTCCTTCTTCACAGTGGGATTTAAGTTTAGGGCCTTTACACTGAGCTATATCCCCAATACAATATTATTTTTCATCTATGAAACAAGGTCTCTCTGTCACTAAATTGTCCAGTGACAGATCAAAATTGCAACCTCTTCTTTCAGCATCAAAGTGAAAGACAGATGAAAGTTTAAGGAAACCATAATACTATATAATCTGTAAAAGAATGCTTTTTAATATGTATGAGAATTTCCTTTCAAATAGAGTAAAGTATTTCACACTTATCACTTCATTTTATTGCTATTCCTACAAGTTTTACTGAAATGATATTCTTTGGATACATTTTCATATTATTATGTCTCTAAGCTCATCCCTGAACAAACCAATATTCAACAAATAGTCTATTAATTTCAAAAGGATTATTTTACCCTTGTTGAACACCTAGTGGTGATAGAAGAATCACAGAGAAGGAGATGATCGACAGCTTGCTAAGAAATATCTAGGAACGTTATCCCAATAAAACTCCTACAACATTTAAATGCACATTTAAAGAAAAATTCACTTTTTAGTAATTTGCTCTTAATATTTATCTCTATGACTAAAATCTTTCTGTCATATTTCCATCACAACAAACTAAACATTTATATTTTTTGATTGATGCAGGATATTAATAATTTGTATTTTAGCATCTTCAGTGCCTCAGGAAATTAGGAAATTACCCTGCAACTTAGCTTAAGGATAGTGATTGTTAGCATCCTTCTCTAGAAATTTGGAGGTAGCTTGGAAAAATTAAGGGTATAAATGGATAACTCACTAATGTAAGTTACTCCTGACATGGAAGGAGTAAAATGGCAAATTGCTTTTCTTTATAAATATCAACACATAGCCACCCTCATGAATGCCTGGACAATGAGTTTATCTATTTGTTATGCTTGGTGTAATTTGCAATTAAATTAACAGAAGAGTGAAATTTGAAAACAGTAATTATCCTTCACTGGGTAAAAATTTCAATTTCAATTTCAGCACAGCTGTTCTAAATAATTTTGGAAAATTATTTTTACCATTATTACCACAATATTCCCACTTTATGCATTTCGACTGGGCTGTTTTAAAAAAATCTTCAGTATTTTGGCCTTTTTGAGACAGGGTCTCACTATGCAGTTTAGGCTGGCCTTGACCTCACTTTGTAGCCAAGGCTGGCCTTGAACTCATAGTGATCCTGCTGCTTTGCCCTACGGAGTGCTAGGTTTATAGGTGTGTGCTACCATGCCCACCTGCAACATTTTCAGTTTCTACCTTCCTTTTCTACATGATAAGCTTCTCACAAGTGTTCCCTAACATTTTTTGACTCAGAATAAAAACAAAAATTATTACACTTCATGGAAATTTTAACAGAGATTGACATAGGAATCCTTTCTTATCTCATTCCTTTTATTTTGAAAGGAGTCCTTACAAAGTTTAGGAATTTCTTTTAGTTTTTAAAATTTTAAACCACTTAATTTACCATATCTTGACTTTGGAACAGTTTTAAGTTTATAGAATAATTACTGCAACAAATCTAGATCTTCCATGTTTCCCTATCCCCACACATGCTTAACCTCCCCCATCACTAACCTCTCCATTTCCATGCGTTTGGATAAATTTATGTCTATTCATCTCTCCTTTCCTTGAAACTCCTGATCACTTTTGATCTTCTTACTGTTTCCATAACTTTATCTGTTCCAGAACATCACATTTTTCATATCAGAGTATGTAGATTTTTTTAGATTGTCCTCTTTCACTAATATACAGTCATTCCTTGGTTAACGACTGTTCAGACTTAGGATCAAAGTGCAGCGTTAGCATGACAGGAATTTGGGTTTCGGACAAAAGTATGTGAGGACAAGTGCAGCCTTCTGGTAGCATTTTCTTCAGTAAAGAACTCCGTAGTTTTTGCTGATTGCACTGTACAAAACAGTACTGGAGTTTTAAGATATATGCTACTGTATTGCACTTAAATGTTATGCAAATAAAAGCTAAGGCATGGTATTCTGCATATTGCAATCTATGTACTATATGTAATTTCTCATTTAGCAACCAGTTCATTTAACTACTTGATCCCAAGAATGGACCCATGTCTTTAAATGAGAAATGACTGTAAAGGATATGATTTTTAAAATATTTTTCATATCTTAACAGTTCAGTGCTTTTAGTCATAAATAACATACAAATGTCAAGATGTACTACATGCAGCTTTTTATTTCAGGTTCTGCTTTCTGGAGGACATAAATTAAGAAAAATTCTAAAACTGTTGAATTAAATACAAGTTCGTCTAACATTTATTTTGTTATATGGAACTCAAATTACAAAGCAATGATTCTTAAAGTTAATCTGTATAAAAACTAAATTGAAATGTTCACCACAAATTTTGATCCCACCTATATGCTAATAAAGTCATAAATCTAGAAAAATATGGGATCTTTTGTATGTCCAAGTACCAGATACAGAAAAGGTAGGCCATGAAATGAATATATATCATTTTTTTAATTGGAAATTGTCCTATATCAAAGTAGTGATTCATTCGTTCCACAAATAATTTGAGCCTTCATTACATGTCAAATGCTATTCTAGATGTTGAGATTGCCACCTTACAATATACAAAGTTTCTGTCCTTATGAAGTTTAATTTTTTTATAAAACTGGTAGTACATAAACAAGTTATTTAAGCTCAGCTTATCATAAATTCCTTTTCCAAACATAGCAAAATAAAGATTTGAAGACAGAAAGTGTCATATTTCTACAGTATAGTTAAGAAAGATCTTTATGACATTTGATTATAGACATGAAAAACAGAAATGAATCATGTTTATATTATGATTAAAAAATGGAGTAAATGCTTAAAGTTTGGTATGTGATATGTTCTCAGATATTTGTGAATTTCTCCTAGATTTATCAGCTTATTAGCATATGAGCTGTAATTAAATTTGTGGTCTACATTTCAATTTTTAAAATGTACTATTACTGTAAGACACATTGCTATGAATCACCATCAAAAATATCATCATTCTTGTCACATTGACGAAGAGCCAGGAGGAGCATTCAATTTCAGGAGAAACATTAGGAACAAAGATGAAGTTAATAAAGTGAGTAAGGACACCAGTACCAATGTTAGGTCTTTCCATTGAGGGCACTTGGCAACGGTATTTAACTTTTTAAAAAAAATCAGAACATATAAAAAAATTTACAAAAGAGAACTTCCAGAACTGCTTCAGAAGTGACAAGTACCATAGGACAAATCTGTTTGAAGTAAGGGGGAGTACTTTGAGGTGAATTAATGGCAATGTCTTTACTATAATAAATGTTTCTAATTTAAATATACCTTGAATATTTTGATCACACTGTATATATATCTAAAGTCAGAGATTTCTAGGCAGGAAGTATAATCTAAAACATTGAGCAAATAGTCTGCACAGAAGCTGATATGCAAGGTTAAAGTTATGAGTGGGACAAGTAATGACAGAAAAGTAGTGAAGGCCCGGTTCAAGTTTAAATGTGGTAGGTCTTGGAGAGGGCTTTTATTTTGACTGAGATGGAAAAGATTTGGATGTTTGAAACAGATGTTGCCTTTGGTTTTATGTTTTGAAAAAGTTATTTTGACTAAGTATAAATGTAGGTAAATATTTTTTATATTGATACTAATCTTGATGCCAAGTCTCATCTTTGTCACTTATTAGCAATGGAACACTAGGCAAGTCACTTACATCTTACTGGCCTTAAGTTTCTTTATCTGTAGAATGAAGATAATGTTAGTATCTACTTCATAATTTATAAAATTTAATAATACACTCGGAGCATTTCAGTGTGAGTACTAGCTTTGCTCTGGTATTTCTAATAACCTGCATAATATGAAAATCTTTCCAGATTAATAGGAACTCCTGCAATATTTTAATAGTTTCACACTAATAGTTTTATTTTAAAGAAAATAGTAAAAAAAGGAACCATAGCAAAATACAAACAAAAAAAGCAAGGACATTAAAAATGATATGGGGTTTCAAACCAGTTGATAGGGATTAACAGTAGTTGTTATATTATATATTGTTATCTTCAATGAAGTTGCTCAGGTTACCAAATGTAAGAATGGATGTTCTTTTTTTAATTATAGTGTAAACCATAATTTATTTACAATATGCGTTTTTCCATGACATTTAGGTGATTTCAATGCAGTGACAGTGATAAATACATTATTTTGCCTACCAGCTGTGATATAATCATACTGGTCTCTTCCTTAATGAAGGCATACTTCTTCCTGTCGTGGTGTATAATCTTTCTGATGTGTGGTTGAATTTGAATTGCAAGTACATTTTCAGTTTTTTCCATCTATGGTCATCAGAAATATTTCTGTATAAATTTATTATTTTGTGTTATTGTGTAACTGTCAAATTTGATACCAGGTTAATGTTGGCCTACTAGAATGATTTTGGAAGCATCAGTGATATAGTTTAGTGATATAACATGGGAAGCAATTATGTTAGTTCCGTTTTTAGTGTTACTTCTTATTTAGAAGTTTAAAAAATACCAACAGTGAAAACCTCCTTTTTTGGTATTTTTATTTGTAATTCAATTTCAATACTTGTTATTCACCTATCCACAGTATTTATATCTTCATAGTTCAATTTGGTAGTCCATTTGTACTCAGATATTTGTCAATTTCTTCTAGGTTTTTTAGTTTGTTGGCATATGATTCCTGACCAAAATTTAGAGAGACTTCTTAACTTAATAATTTTACTATGACACATTGCCATAAATTCCCTTCAAAAGACCCCCTAACCCTTCAAACACACATATCCCATCATTCTTTCCACATTCTGAAGCAACTTTGGAAGTCAATAGCCAATCATATTTTGCCTAATTTTTCCAGCTAATCCCAAATGACCTTTTGTTGTTTGTGCTTTTATAATGTCTGCTTTTTAATCTCAAATTCTATTTATTTGGGTTTTCTATTTCAATTAATCTTAATGTTCACAAATTTTATATGAATGCTCAGAGAACTAACTCAGTTTTTCATTTTCCTTTTCTGTTCTCTTAGAATCTTTTCATTTATTACTTTTCTAATCTCTATTATTTCCTTTCTACTTATTTTGCCCTTTGTTGCTCCCACTTCTGCTCTGTGAGCTTGACCTGAACAGTGAAACAGTTTCTTTCTTTTGAAATCTTTCCTTCTTTATGTAATCTTCCATTACAATAGATTTCCCCCTTAATATTGTTTTGGTTGCATGTCAAAGCTTTGACATATTGTGGTTCTATTTTTAACTGTGTGAAGACATTTTTGACCCTTTGTTCACAAGTTTGTTTTTCACTTTCCTTGTAATTGTATAAATTCTGATGCTTCCTTTTCTGTTCATTTCTCCTTTGACTTTATTGTGATCAGAAAAGATAACAATAGATTTCAATCTTTCTTAATTTATTAAAACTTGTTTGTAGGGTAATATGTGGCCTATTTTAGAGAAAGTTCCATGTGCTGATAAAAAGAATGTGTATTCTCTAGCTGTTGGGTGGGATGATTTATGAATTTAAATCCACTTGATCTGTATCAGAGTATGACTCTGACTTTTAAAAAAATGGCTGGATGATCGGTCTACTCCTCAGAATATGGTTTTAAATTCCCTCAATAATTTTGTATTGAGGTTTACCTCTTCCTTTATGTCTAGTAGTTTTTGTTATATGAAATTTGGTGGTTGAATGTTCATTGTACATTAGTTTACAAAAATTTTTTCTTTTAATTTTTACCCTTATCATAATATAGTGACATTTTTGTTTTCTTACAGTGATTTAATTATATTTTTTCAGTATAAATATGGCTATACCTGCTCACTTCATTGTTCTAATGGCTTAAAATATCATTTTCCATCCTTTCATTTTCAGTGTTTTTCCCAATCAAGTGGGTTTCCTATATCCAGAATATTCTTGGGTACTTTTTTCCCATCAATTCATATCAGGGTGCATATTTTAGCCAGAGAAAGTAGCTTACTTATATTCAAGAGCACTATTAAAATTTATAGATTTATGGATACCATTTTGTTGAATTGCATTTGCTTGTTTTAATTATATTTTTTTCTTCCATTTTTACTCATCTTTGTGAATAATAAATGATCTTATTTTATTTTTCTTGATTGCTTTCTGATTTATAAAAGTCATTCTTGTCTGTTTTCATATTTGTCTATTTACTTTTCTAGTAAGATTCATATTGTCACATGTTATGATAATGGCAGTTATTTTTATTTTACTCTTCAATATAGTACTCCCTTAGACATCTTTTGCAGATTTCATCCAGTGGTCATATACTGCTCCTGCTTCTGTTGTCTTAAAAGTATTTTGTTTGTCTTTCACTTATGAAGGACATTCTTGCTAGGTACACTAACTTTGGTTGGGTATTTCTATTTTATTTTGTGATTTTGTTTTTATTTTCAGGACCGGAAGTACTCAAGTCTTTATACCTGGATTGCAACAATTCTGCTGAAAATCTACCATTAGTCTAATGAGGTTGGCCTTAAATATGATTTAATGTTTTTCTCTTTTTAGACCCTGTATTTTGCAATGCTGACAATAATACATCTTTTCTGTTCATGGCTATTTGGGATTCTATATGACTCTTGTACATGAATGTCCTTGTCTTTCCCATGATTAAATAATTTTGCTATTTCTTTTATTAGATTTTATGTATTCTTAACCTTTATTTCTTTGCCTTAAGATAAACCAATGATAAGGATGTTTCATTATTTAATAGTGTCTCAAATATCTTCAATGTTTTTATTGTGTCTTCTGTTTTTCTTAATGTGTTATTTTAAAACATTTGTCCTCAAGCACTAAAGTTCTTTATTCTGTTTGATATAATCTCTTCTTGAAGTTTCTTATTATTCTTTGACATATTGAGATCTTTATTTCAAAGATCTCTTTTTGTATCTTTTCAAATATTTCTTTTCTTGATGACTTTTTCATTTCTATCCTGCATTCCATTTCCAGTTTTACTTAAATGTTTGCTGGCATTGTCTTGAATCTCATTGATCTTTTAAAAATTAATTGGTTTAAATTCTTTTTCAAACATTAATCCATTTTCATGTGTTTGTTCTGTTACTAAAGAGTGAAAGCTTTTGAAGTACTCTATTGCTTTGCTTTATATATTTCTTATGTTCCTACATTAAATTTTGTATATCTAGTAGCTTGGATATATTGACCAATTTGAGGGATAGCCTTAGTGACTAGCTTTCCCCTGAAGAGTTCCTAGGGTATTGATTTGTTATCCAAAAATAATGTTCTTTAAAAACTGGTAAGCAGAGAACATTCTTACTATAGCATATTTGGCTCTGATTAGTAAATTTGAGCAATGTGTGCCTTCTTTGAGTTGAAGAGACTCATTATCTCTGTGACTCATTTAAGAGTTCAAACAAGTGTGATACAGACAGCAGTATATGTAGGATACACCTTATGGGGGCTATTATTACAATAAGAGTGGTGGCACTTATTTAGTGACTGGACTTTTCTTGAACACCATTGATTTGGACCCTGCTATTTGTAAGGTGACCTCTGGCAAAGGCAGCCCTGGGATTTGTGAGGAACCTGAACAACTTGTCCTCTGACAAGGCATTGGGGCAGGCCCAGCTTCTGCATGGAAAGAGTGGTGAAAGAAATCATATCTTTTTTGTTTTTACATGCAGGTATGTCAGTAGTGCGTGTATCAGTCAGTATTTACTAGAGAAACATTTTATGCAAGATATACCAATATATAAGTACGTGTAAGTTAGGGTCACAGTGGCTATCTGCAGAGCTAGGTTTGCAAGAATGCAAAGGGTTGTGTCCATGCTGGAGAGCTGAAGGATCCAATTGAAGGGCTGAAGCTCACAGCAGCGTCCTGTATGAGTCCATATCAGGAGGTTGATAGCTATGTGAAGGAAAGCTGAAGAGTCTGTGCCAGAAGCCAGGGCATGGGATCCTGAGAGAAGGTGCACATTGCAGCTCCTCTAAGGAAAGAGAAAAGAATATTCCTTCTTCACTTCCCTTTTATTCCACTCAGGGAACAAGGCTATTATTTGGTGCCAGTCACACTAAGGTTGAGCTTTGGTCTTCAGTAATCCCTTCAGTTACACCCAAAACTATGCTAATCCAATCTATTTGTCTATTACTCAAGTTGCATAATCAGTTTGCCATCACAGTGCGCAATATGAAAAGGTGGGAGAGTAGCTGGTAGTGAGAGTTATATGCACTGATGGAAATAGTGATTTCTGATTTCCTCTTTACTGGTATTGTGGGCATACTTTTTCAGGAGCGGGACCTTAACCTCCCTTCTACCATGTAAGCCTCAGAAATGGGTTAAATCTGAAGGTTTTCTTACTTCATTTCTTTATTTCTGGAGGGTTCCAGGAGGAGGCAGGGTTGTATTGCAGTTGGAACCAGACAATAGTCTTCTTGAGAATTCCTTGATCTGTGTGATTCTAGAGGTGGAGTGTTGGCTAGGACTTTCCTTCTCCTTACTTCTTCAGCTGACATACCCATAGGAGCTTGTAAGAGTGGAAAATAGACAATAAAAACCAGCATTCATTTCTATACTTCTTATGTTGGACAATAGTCTTGAGACGCTTCTCAAGAGCACTCCAGCGTATCCTTGTTCGTTGGGTAGAGGGCAAACCTGGAGTTGTTTCCTCAACAAGGTTATGACAGGATTTCATGTATAGTGTGCTGGGTAATGTGTGGCAGGAGCCACTTGAGTGACTGCCTTCAGTCCAAGAAATTTGCACATGACTGGCCAGGCCCATGGTCTTAAAAGCTAGCCCTCCAGGTTTGGTTTCAAATAATAACACCCTTTCTTCTTCATCACACATCACCGTGAATAGTGCTCTGTAGTCAGCAAGATTATGTCAGTCACTGTACTGAACAGGTACCCATTGACCCAGTGCAGTAAATTGCCTCTGGAGTCCCATGGATGAAAGAATATGGGGATTTCTGACACCTAGAGCAGCCCAAATTTAGACAATAGAAATTTTTCTCCAGATGGCTCCTGGGGATTGCTTGAGGGTGTTGTAAATTTCATTTCCAAAACCAATCTAATATGCAGATTTTATTTTCTTAACTATTTAAGATGTAAAATTCTGGGGGTTGTGTACATCCGCAAAATCTAAGATTCTTATTACGTTCATTGAGAAAGTCTGCTTTACATCTCACCTTTACCTCTGGAAAGGTGAGAGAAAATTCACCACAAGCTGCAGAGCTGCTGATAAAGGTTGCATGATATTTTATTTCTTTTACTACCCTGTTGTATCAGGTAACTAAATTTTACAAGGCTTTGATTTGTCTCCTGATGATTTTAAGTGTTCTCCCATGATCCTTCATATCCAGAGGCACATATAGACCTGTAGATTTTTTTTTCATAGAAGTAGGTGAGTGCTAGATTCCACTATTAAGGAATACAGGAATTTGAAAAAAGAAGTCATAATGGCAATGTTAATTATTTAGACTAAAGTAAAATAAAAATAATACATAAAATACTTGTGTAACACAGGAATGGCAGAGCTCAGAATTTTATGATTTAATGGATACACATACTTTAGGAAAATTATTGAAAACTGAACTTTACAAAATAGAAAAGAACGGATACAACATTGTCTATAGAAAAAATTTAAAAAATTAGGCTTCACATCAATTTAAGACTCAGGCATATGGAAACATTTTGCTTTACTTTTAGTGCACATTTGCACATAATAATAAAAAGCACAGTAATTCACAAATGAAAGAAGAGAGCAAACTGCAATAGAAGAATATTGAAAACACAACCTATTAAACTATAAAATAATATAAAAACAATGGAACAAATAGACTGGAGACTGATACCGTGATTGAATAATAAAGAGGTACACTCACGTAAAAATAAAATGAAAAAGGACACAAATATTATTGAGGATTGAAGATACCAATACAATTGAACTTTTTAAATATGAAAATGCAGTTAGAAATTTTGGTAAATTTGAATGAGTGAAAAGTTTTCCCAAAATGACTGGAGAAAAGTTAAATATTTCTGGAATATTTCTTAAAGAACGAATAATCTGTAAGATCTAGCCAATGGAAATCATTTAATAATTGAAAAAAATAACATAAACTGCTTTTCTCAATGGACAAAGTTTCAGAACACTCTTACCCAGAAAATGTGGTTTTTACACCCCAAGAAAGATAAGCCTGAGTCACTTATTGGAAAACGGATGCATCTTGTAACTATGATGTTAAAAGAAATAAATCAAACACACAAGCTTAAATATGATGTGATTCATCCTATATGAGAAATCCAAAGTATACATAAGGAGTAAAATAAAAGATATATGTTAGGAAGTAGGGAGAGAGATCATTCTCAAATGAGAAGCAGATCAACAGATGGAAGGATGGGAGAGAAAGGAACAGGGAAGGGGATAAAAGGAGAATTAAGATGTGTTATGTGTATGTACCAGGTTCCCACAAGAAATGTAATTGTCATGTACTGCCAATGTAGTAATCAAAAAACTATGCAGGTATCAGCAGGAACACACAGTGTCAAAAAAAAATTCAATTCATTGATATTGATGATATAGAAATTTCTTGGCAATGTCAAATAACTAAACCTAAGACAGTCATACCAATAAAAGGAAAAAAGTGAGAAAAGAAGTATAAAGTGGAAACAAAGCTTTGCAAATAGGAAGGGTTGAAGGGAGATGAGGGGAATGGAGAAAACAGTGAACAGAAATGGTTCTATATCTATAGGATTTTCTATGTTCTAGGAACTCAGTGAAGAAAAATTTCTCCAAAATGCAGCATTATCATATATCAAGAACTATCAAACATATACTTTTCATCAGAAAATCAAATAACAGAAGAATTAAGTCATTAATTTATATCCTCAGGCTTCGACCACTTATAATTACTAAATAACAAAAAACTACATATTATATATTTAAGAAGTTCACAATTTAAATGACCAATATAGTAAGTAAATATGAAGTACAAAAATGATTGAATATATTGGGCTATGTACTACTTGATATTCAAATATGTAATTATTTTTAAAACATTAATATTCATTAAGAACAGCTATAGCTAACAAGAAGAGAGAATTAAATAAATTATCCACAATACAAAGGCATGAAGGAGATACAAAATATTAAAAAATTAAAATCTATGGAACATAAAACAAAATGCTCTAATTTATGCTTATAGTTTAACAAATACATAACAGAACAAAATACCCAAAGCAATATTTGTTGAAAAACAGTAAGAAAGCTGTCACCAAAAAGAAAACTGAAGTATCAAGAAAGGAAAGAACTTCGGGTGTGGTGGTGCACCTCTATAATCCCAGCACTCGGGAAGCTGAGGTAGAAGGATTATTGTGAGTTCAAGACCAGCCTGGGTTACAAAATGAGCTCAAGCACTGCCTAAATCGCATAAAGTCTCTGTCTCAAGAAGACCAAAAAAAAAAAAAAAAAGAAAGGGAAGAAAATACACTCACATAAAAGATTCAATTAAATGTACAAAAGTGAGAAAAAATATAGAGTACTATTAAATGATCCCATAGTTAGAAAAAGAATACTGTAATAAATAAGGTACATTTTGGCTACAAATAATATTAGTACCTATGGTCAAAATCAAAAGACAGTGTTTGCCAGAATAATCAAAACATAAGTTCCACTAAAACATCTTCGGTTTATTTTTATTTTTCATGTTGTAATTTTTAATATTTTTAAAGAAGAAAAACAAAAATGTTATAAAATTTCAAGACAAGATTGTAGGAGAGTAGCAAAGGTTAGGATATTGCATATTGTCTTCAACGTAGCTGCTCATATTACAAGATATAAGAATGAAAAACTGACCAAACAATGTAGGCATAAACCTTTGTTCTCAATGAGGTAATAGCATTTAGTAGAATATCTATTTTAACTACTTTATGTATGTGTGTGTGAGTGTGTGTGTGTGTGTGTGTGTGTGTGTATATATATATATATATATATATATATATATATATACACACACACATATATTTCCCTTTTGTCTTCCTTTTCTCTTTTCCCCAATCAGCATTAAGTACAAATCATATGCAGGTTAAAATTAAAAGCCTGGCAAAAGATGAACCATGCCAGCACTAAACGAAAGTTGTGGAAACAGCTATTCTAATTTCAGATTGAGCAGATTTCAGAGCAAAGACAGTTGTAAGAGCTGAAGATGGGTGTTACACAATCATAATAGTGACAACAACCCTTGAAGTTATGATAATCTTTAATGTATAAAAGCAGAAAGCACTAGTAAAGCCGCAAAGCAAGAGAAACTCTATACATTTCTTGTGGAGACCTCTAATGGTGCACACATTTTCAAAGACAGTTTAGCAGATTATTATCAAACTAAACATATTCATATTCTCAAACAGTTGGTGTTTCCCTAAAGTTCAAAACAGTGTCTCCAAAATTCCCTGCACAAGGATGTACATAAAAGCTTATTCACAATTTCTAATACTTTCAAACAAACATGTTGGCAATGTAGTAAATAAATTGAGAGCAACCAGACAGCAAAATAATATTCAGCCCTAAAAACAAATTTACTGTCAATATGTGAAAATCCTTATGGGAAATACAACCACATATTACCAAATAAAAGTAGCCAATCTGAAAAGGTTGCACACTGTGTGATTCTAGCTATATGATATGAAAACAAAATATTCGCATCAGTGAAACAATCAATGTGTTTCAGGGATTTGAGAGAGGCGAAGTTGAAGGGACAGTGTGTAGAGGACTTTCATGCCAGTGAATCTATTATGTCTAATACTGTATAAGTGGGTGCATATAATTAACTATGTGTGAAAACTTATAAAATTTATTACAGAAATGACTTTGAATATATGCTATGAATTTCTGGGGAAAATGCATCAATGTTGGTTAAGCAATTAAAAATATATAACATTCTGATACAGGATGTTGATAATGAGGTTAACTATACACATTTAAGGGTAGCAAGTATATGAAAACTATTTGAGCACTCCAGTCAGTTTGGCAGTGAATCTAAAACAATTCTAAAAATAAAGTTTGTGAATTTAATTATAGTAGATAATGTTTCCTGAACTTTCGGAGAACACTATTATAAAGATACAAGAAGGAAAAAATAAGCTTTAATATGTTAGTCAGTTTTCTGTATTAGTTTTGTCACAAAATTTTGTAATTTTGTGACACATTAGCTGAGAATAACAACTTAAAGGAGGAGTAATTTATTTTTGTGCATAGTGTGAACATTTTTAGTCCTTGGTCACCTGGTCTTATTGTTGTGGGCTAGTGGTAAGACAAAACATCATAGCATATAGTGAAGAAAGTAGCTCATGTTTAGCAGACAATGGAGAAAAAGACGAAAGAGGAGACAGAGGAAGCAGAGACAGACAGACAGAAACAGGCAGGGAATGAGAGTAAAAGATAACAGCCAAGGTCACATTATGTCCTTCATGGGCACAACTCCTGTCATGGTTTAAAACTAAAATGACCCCAAAAGCCTCCTATTGGAGGTAAGTTCTGCTCAGAGGAAGCGGGTCACTGGGTTGTGCATTTGAAGCGTAATTTTGTCCCTGGCTCCTTTTCTTTCTCTACTTTCTTTCTGACACAAAGCGAGCATTTCCCCCCATGCCCTTCTGCCATGCTGCTTCTGTCCTGAAAATGTCCAAACATAGACTGAAATCATGAGCCAAAGAGAATGTCTCCTCTTATAACTTGTGAGCAGTGAGTGTTTTTTCTAGTGATAAAAGTAACTAATTTATGAACATTTCTACCACTCTCCAATAGACCTAACAGCTGAGAATAAATTCTTCAATAATAAGTCTTTGGGGGACACCCCAAATCCTAAATGTAACACTTATTAAAATGCCAAAAGAAATATACCCCTGCCTATATTGTAGTGAATCTGTAGAACGCCAAAACCAGAAACATTTTCAAATAACGAGACATAAACATGGTTTAACTCCAAAGAATCACTAGAAATAGTGGCAGAAAACTTTTCAAAAGCAGTAAAGACAATGAGCACATGATATAGTAATGTTTGCAGAAATCTACAAGAAAATAACTATAAACATGGAACTGAATACAGATCAAAAAGTTCTAATAATTGCAACAAGCGGTGTTTTTTTTCTGTTGTTGTTGTTGTTGTTGTTGCTGTTGTTGATGTATGCCTGTTTTCTTTCTTGTCTTTGGATTTCTGGTTCTTGTGTTTTCTTTTTTTTTTTTCTGTTGTTGAGAGGATCAACACTCTGACTAAATTTGCATGTCTGTATATGGGTCCATACATCTACAATTCGAAGATATCAATGGATAAAGCAACAACTACTGTTGAGACCATATCACCTTGTCTATAGATTAGTTGTGATTGTACTATTTTCTATGATAATGGGTATCTGTTTGTCAATATGTTTTTGTACTTTTATGTTTCTAAAATAAATAAATAAATAAATAAATTAAAAGTTCTAATAACAAAAGTGAAACAAAATCACTTTAAAATGAATAAAATTTAACTGTATCTTAGTAGAGTTTGTTAATATTATCTCAATGTCTTTAATGTAATAAGAGAAAGAATGATCACAAAGGAAATATCTGAGATACAATAATGTATGATAAGCTAGTTTTTAATGTTAACCAGGTAAAGAAGTTTAAACAATACTTTTATGTAT